>JASJOG010000340.1:0-268393 GCA_030142905.1 Heliopora coerulea | reverse complement strand
ATAACTTACCTTTGTAACAGCTTCCCTTCCTTCAGGCCACATCTCTTTTAAGGCTTGATGGTTACTTAAACAGGATAACAAAACAGAAAAGATGTAATTTTAATGTATCATAGATGCTTTCAAAATATTTCAGGGTTTCACAGGTTTCTAAGTGAAAAATTATGAACTAATTTGACGTATTAGGGAGAAATTTCCTTAAACTTGTCAAACGACAAAAAAGGAGAATAGTTCACAAAGAACCATGTTCAACGATAGAGAATCGACAAAGGTTAGACAAATTATGAAACGAAACTTCACAATTAATCTACACTGCCGAAGTTAGCTGAAAAATGTTGACTCGAGTGGGATTTGAAACTCGCACCTTCGTGGATACCGGTCCGCCGCTCTACCTGTTGAGCTATCGAGTCCACAGAGATTGGAGGCGAGTTTTTATCCGATTTAAGTGCACGAGATATTCTCGCGACAACTTAACGCTATCCATGAGGATGGATGTGCAGTGTTTCAATTCTATTTCAGAATCATCCTCAGAGTATTATGAGACGAAACTTCCCAATTAACCAACAGGTAGAGCGGCGGACCGGTATCCTGAAGGTGCGAGTTCAAATCCCGCTCGAGTCAACATTTTTCAGTTGACTGTGTAGGTTAATTGTGAAGTTTCGTTTCATAATACCCTGAGGATGATTCTGAAATCGGACAAATTACTTAGGGTAGGTAAGGTTTACGCCATTTAATTTCGGTCTAGTTACTACTCGATCTTAAATCACAGGTTTTCCCCTAACTGTCTCAGTCCCTCAAACCTTCCACAAATCCTACAAATATGGATTCGTTATGCAGGCGCAAACACGTCAAATGCTTCAAGTGGGACGCTCTTGGACGTAGCATAACCACTACAAGATTTGTTCAAACATACCAGTTGAACAAAAGTCTTTTAAAATCTTGAAAGAGTGTATCTTTATTCTTATCCAGGAATCCATCAACACCGTATCTAAATAAAGAGCGACTTTTCATCAGATCGAAAGTTTTTAGTCACTGTTTTGTTTTCGTATAAAGACCAAAAGTTTACATTAACTGCTGCAAGTGTCTTCGAAAGCTAATGAAGAAAGAAAACCACTGTCTGTTGTAAAGGAAAATAGGAGTGCTATTCCTCTCATTATACTGACACTAAGAACTCATAGTAAAAACAAAAACTATGACGGCCTAATTAGTAGTTGTAAATACGATACAGAATCGTCCTAGGTTGCATAAACATCCAACGGCTTGTATCTCGATATACATGAACATTTAGATGAATTCGTATCGTAAGCAATGCACAATATTCGCGTCCGAACTGTAAAAGATCTACCATGGCTCACCTTGTTAATCCGGACAGTTCGGCCGCTCATATTGTATTGATTGCTTTTTAATCGAGTGTGAGGTCTTTACGGGAAATTATTTGCCTGAGGTTTTCGTACCGACATCGCTCTTTCGTCGGTCGAAGGAGGACGAAGGAGTTTAAAAAGGAACTTATTACATGGCTTTCGGACTTCTACTAATCGCTCTAAACTTACAGTTTTTATAGATAAGGTTTAGGTTTAATTGCTAATTATTTTTACCAATGACTTTGTGTTGTTTGTACCTAATCCTCCGATTTTCTGCTTTAAGTCATAGTTGAGGTGATTCGTCGTTAGCAATTGGTTGTGGTTAAAAGGAACCTAAAACTGGTTCGTTTATCTTTAAATTAACTCAGAAATTTTCCAGCCTAAATTTGCCGGCCTGTATGAAAAACTTATTGGACGGCTAGGCAGCCAGTCAGTGCCCTTCATTTTAGGTGTAGACCGCATGAAGAGCTCAGCCACATAATAAATATTACTCAATATTGGGTCTGGGTCATGTTCGGTCTACCTTTGCCATGAAAATACTTCGGTTAAAGATAAATGAAACTGAATACCTGTTAGTATATTTTAAATTCAAGTATGTGTAACTATATCAGTCCTCATAAGATACACCTTAAAAAACGTATCTTTTAAGCACTCATTCAATTATACATTATAAGAAATCTAAGAAAGGCATTTAAGTGATTAGGTCCAGGAACTAAAGCGTCTTTCAATAACCATTGCAGTCACTTATGTACGTGGCGTTACCGTAATTCAAGTTTTCGATACTTATTTTTAGAAAGCGCTACGCCAGTAAATAGGTTTAAAAACTTACATAACATCACCGGCATAGTGTTTTATTTTGAAATCCTTATTGTGCTGCAGTTCCTTGCTTGACGGGTGTGTCTAAAGAAAAAGATTATGACAGGCAGACTTGGCGTGGAAAATTAAAATTTATGGAAAATTATCATAGAAAAGTTGATTACCGTAAATTTTAAAATTTTAATCAAACATATTAAATGAACACGGTTTTCACAAAAAGTGAAATTTTTATCAACACAAGTGAGATAAAAAGAAATTTTTCTGGACGTCTTAAGTAAACAGGGATTGGAAAAACAATTCGAGATAAAGCGTTCGAGATAAGTCAAGCATCCTTGGACTTACAAAAAGTATCAAAGAAAGTATCCTAGAAAGCAATAATTGCAAAAGAAAAGCCACCATATCCAATTCTGAAATTGACTGGAAAGCATATAAAGAGTGCAAATTACAAGATCAACAAAGATTACAAGATCAACAAAGATGAACTTAATCTTCAGGACATTTTAGAAAACGGTCGACCACATCATTAGACAAAATTAAACCTGGACCAAAGTACTGTAAATTCGCTGATGAAACGACCGGAGTTTGCAGCGATTATTTAAACAACACTGTATGGTCTCAAATTAATATTCTAGAAGCTGTGGAGCAAGATGATCGTCATTTTAGTGACCTTTTAATGAAAATTCCGAACAATTTCAATTTCATTTTTTAGTGGAATGATCACATTATAATAATCTAGCAAACAAAATATCTCAGGGAATTGGTGCAGCCAGACGATTAAGATTATGTATTGATAGAAGAACTCCCACTGTCAGTTTATAATACGTCAGTTCAACCACTCTTTGATTGCTGTTGCGGATTATGGTATTCCACAAGCACTACTTTGTTATATCGTTTGCTTAGTTTTCTTTGCTATTTTTGACAGGGTTTCCGTTACCGGATCTTTCTGTTTACCTTACCTGTAAACTGTTCGTTTTGCTTCTTGTTTCCATCAGTTTAACATTCCTTTATCGTATTTTTATGCACTTTGCTTTAAGCAAAAGCAGTACTCTATTCGACTCCAAACGTAGTACCTAGGTACTCGATTCACCTTTAGTACATATGTCTTTCAAATCAAATCGAAGATTTTCCCCTGTAAAACTTACCAGTCCGGAACAAAAAGAGTATTGGACTGGTCTAATACCATAAGATATCGGACCGTTAAGCAACCAGTCAGCATACAGAATTTTATGTGCGGACCAAAAAATGACTCCAGCCATATAATAAGATCATTATAGTAGTCGGGAACACAAGGTAAACCCGGATATTCAACAGTCCGATTAATCGACAATATGAATGTTGTACTGTACGGTATAGAACTTTACGTAATATCAAAAGGCCGACAATGAGGACTAGACCGGGTTTTCAAGTACGAGGAAATCGTTCTAGTCCGAGGCAAAGCCGAGAATTGGAACGAATTCCAAGTGCTTGACAACCCGGTCTAGTCCGAATTGGAGGCCATTGAATGACTTCTCAGAATCAACTTGTGCATTGGCACAACGAATTAGTGTGTTAGTAATGAGTGCAGGGATGAATAAACTGATTGTGTGAAATTATATTTTAAGTCCAAGAACTTGAGATATTAGTTCCAGTCCAAGGACTTGGAGAAAACAGTTCAAGTCCTCTGCCCAATACTCCCATGGTATTTCAAGTTCGCTCAGATGGTGCCATACAGCGCGTCTGATTGACTAATATACTCATAAATTATTAATGAGTTTGAGAAAGTATAGTACTATAGCACTATACAATATAGTGCGGTACAGTGCACTGCGGTGCGTTATGGTACAGCGTGGTACAACGTAGCACAAAACAGACGCAGCATGTAAGTTGAACCACCCATAAAGATGTGCATGAATACAGACGTCATAGATGCGTCAAAGGTCAGTGCTTTCTCATCTAAATAGGTGCAAAGACACCGTTGCGTAGAAATTGTATGATTATCTAACACCAAACAACTTACTTCCAACAATTTCATTCAGCTATTTCTTCGTAATTTCAAATCTTGGTGAAGACAAAGAAGCCAATCTCGAGTTCAAATACTTCAAGAACTTCATGGGAGCAACTGACAAATTTTTATATTTCTTAATATGAATTTTACGGCCATTGGAATGACATCAAGCGAACATCTCATTACTGTCTGACAGCAAGAACTCGGATTTGTTAAAATGGCCAAAGGTCACCTCTGGGAAATGAGTATGTCGACAGGAAGACGCAGAACATTAGCAACAGGCCCAAGAAAGTTGCATCGCAAAGCTTTTTTTCACGTCGGTTATTTGCTTTGCGTCAATGGCATGTTTCTCACAAAGTGTAATACTTGTTATTTTAGCTCTTTCACCCAAAGCTTTGAGGCGTATGGAAAACTCACCTGTCGGCTGGCATAATGCTCGTGACCTTTCAGCTTTTGATCCATGGTGTGGAGTATCATCTGGAGTAACACATGAAGCAAAACAACGTCCACGTTAACACACAGAAGAGTATAACGACAACAAAACCACCACATCCATCACAACCACTACCAGAACAACAACAACAACGATGACTTATAAAATGGAATTCTTACCTCGTCTGTCACTTTACCAGCGCTAATGATAGCTTCGTCCATAATTGATATGACTCCTTTGTGGTTCTGCTCTACTAAATCACATATGATCTTATTATTGAAATACTTTACCTAAAAAAGATAACGATAAAATATCTGATGAAAATTCCGCAATAAAGGAGATTCCTTTCACATACAGGACAGAAAACATATCTCTGACAAGACTATTTCAATTCTTTCATGCTTTAGGTATACCCGGAACCGATATGGTTTCACATGTTTTATAGCTAAAAGCGATTCGGATAGAATGAAAAGAGATAGAGATTTCAATTTTCAGGCTGTTTTTTCAAATCTGTTATTGAGTACACTGTAAGTTTCCTACGCGGTCCTTGGATTATGAATGTACAATTATATGGCTACCTCATTAGAATTTAACTTTAAGGGTAACTGCAGATTTTGGTACGCCAAAATTGTCAATGTCTTTGACCAAAACATTAGCAATCTATACTCACTTCTACCCATTCAATTCCTTCCCTTCGGTATTCTTCCTGTTCTTGTTTGAGAACCAGCTCAATGAACAGTTGCTGGAGTTTTTCATTGCAGTAGTTGATGCAGAATTGTTCAAATCCATTGCTGTCAAAAATTTCAAAACCGTAAATGTCCAGCACACCAATTACTGTGCACCTTCCATGGCGAATGTCTTTCACCTCCACGGCACCATTGATCTTACTTACAATCCAAGTAAAGAGCCTGTCGTACATTGCCTTCACAAAAATCATAACGAGAAAGAATACAACACTTGCATAACCTTAATAGTACAAAAACGTAAGATTATAGTACACAAATGTATACACTTCTTTCAGCTAAGTCGAGGAGTTTAATCCTAAAGCAAGATTTCCTCCAAACCACTTTACGCCCAGAATACGATTCACGTCCATGTAGAATGAGCTATCAGGTGGAACCCAGCAGAACACTATTCAATTTTAACGACGGAACAGTATCCAGATGATACTTGGACGTTCGTGAAGCTCTTTTCCTCAGCTAACCAGTACCATAGTTCGTCATCTGAGTCTTGGTAGCTCAATGGTTAGAGCGTGTCATCGGTCATCAATGTTGTGGATTCGATCACCGTCTGGCGATCAAAATTAAACGAGCTTGACAAACGTCCACATATCAGCTGTGGTATCACCAAGCTCCCACATGCACAATTGTTGTGCATACCATTCAGGAACTAGACCCAGTACTAATCAGCAATTTCAACTGTCAGAGAAAAAGCAGACGAGTAAAGTATAGGGCTAGAAGAGTGAGAGGTATTTGGCATTCTAACATCCAAATTTAGATTGAATTTACCTTTAATATAATCTTTGATTATGAAAGAATAATACGATAATACAAAGAAAATTTAGAGATTATATGAATTACTTCCGGGTAATACTTGGGTAGTGAGTATTTGCCCAGGTAATTGGTAAAAAATACACAACTTGTAAATCAAGGAGCCTTAAATACATGAAATCTGCTCTTGCACTAGCGAAACAATGAATTCGTTCTGGTATTTTACAATTCTGGAAGCCGTAGTCTTAGAGATTAGTGGCCTTAAGCAATCTAGAACGACAATGGTAATCATTAAATTCTGAGTAATAATATGATAGTTGAATGCGTTGACGCTTAACTCAGCTGACACTTTTCGTCATTCTTTGAGTCAACGTCATTCACATTACCTAAAATTGCTCACTCTCTCCCTCTTCGACGTTGTATGTTGAAGGAAGACGGTGGAATGGACTACTACTTGTGCTCGCTGTCTGTGTCTTAGACCAACTAACTGTCTTGTGTGAAGAGTAAAAAGCCGAAAGGGGTAGGGAACTGCCAAAACTTAGATAGATAGAAAATAGTGGTGTTTCCAAAGGGAAAGCCCTTCGTCGGGGTCAAACGTGAAGCGATATAAAAATCAGACGTTTCAATATGTTTTTACCACTGTCATGTGGCGCAGAAATAACCAATAAGATGAAAAAATCGATAACAAACTAAGTAATAAGATGTAATTGGTTATTTGTGTCACGTGACCTTTCATTTATAAATACATCACCAAGGTTTTGTTTCATTTGACGTTTCACTCCAACGAAGGGTCCTTGCGGCGGAAACATCCGTGTTTTCTAGTCCAGGTTTCGGCAGTTCCCTGACCGCTTCGGCTTTTTACATGTCGTTCAACACATTGCCAAGGCAGCACTCTACATTTTTTCTCTAAGTAAAGTAACGTACAGGTGGGAACGTCCTCGTTGACGGCCACGTCTTACTTTAAGCACTGAACTCCAAAAACTGGAAGGCTGACTCACTGATCAGGGTTGACTTCACTCCATAATTGGTAAATGGTTATACTAGGCAGTTCTGAAAAGGACTATAGAAACCCACACGGAGTAAGACAATGAATACTAAAAAGAAACACAATGCATTTCGGCTGACCGCTCTTCAGGTGCAAACGTCTGCTCTGTTGAGAAATGAGTTTTCTGCTTATATATATATACCTGATGTAAAGGCGATGATGTCATCCACGTAGGACGGATTAAGCACCAAAACAACGCCATATGACAAACAAAATGGGATGACATCATCACCTTTACGTCAGGTATATATATATATATATATATATATATATATATATATATATATATAAGCAGTAAACTCATTTCTCAACAGTTAGCAGACGTTTGCACCTGAATAGCGGTCTACCGAAATACATTGTGCTTCTTTTTAGTATTTATTGTCTCACTCTATGTGGGTTCCTCTAGTTCTATTCAGAACTGCCTGGTATAACCATTCACCATGGTTAATTCGTTTTTCAAAGCGAAACTGAAATTCGTCACCACGACAAAATCTTTGTTTCCATAATTGGCTTTAATACTGAAGCAAGATTACATTGAAATCATATAAAACTAGAGGGGACACAGGGTCCGAAAACTGGAAACAAATTAATAGGGGAGCAAAATGTTTTTCTCCAGGCCCTTAGCCGTCTGTTGGAGAACGTCGAGGTCGAACAGTATTTGTTTTCATTAACTGTATACCAGAACTATATTGGTTATTATCTTTTGCCTTAAATGTTTAGTGTTCTTTTTTTTTAAGAAAAGATAAAAACAAGAGACAAAGGTGAACTGGTCTTCGACCGTGATCTTGAACTTTTCATCCGGGCTGTGTTTGGTTCGCCCCCCAATTTATCCAATATGGCAGCCTTCAATTTGTCACCTACGGTTGACTGACATTGAGCTACAATGCCCCCCTCAACTAATATATGATCTCTATGCTTGATAGCCAGCCACTGGGAGTTAGCACTCCAGTTACCACAGAGTTCATTGCTTGTACATAACTGGACTGCGCGGCCCCATCATGTTTGACTTGCGATAAGTGTCATCAAAATCATGGCGTCAGCACTGACTTTATAGATCTTTCTGTAAATGGCAGCCACCAATGACTTCTGTAGTTAACAGAGCTGTGGGCGACTTATGAGTTCTTTAGGTAAATATTTTTTAAACATAACACTTGTAAGGCCTTATATTTAAGAGTACTTCACATTTTAACTCAGCTCCCTTTACTCTTCCTCATCACGCAGAATTTCAAATTAGGTTCATAATTTCAACGACGTACTAACACTCTGACTGCGATTTACACACACTGCTTTAATTTAATTACTGGGTAGTGGAACATGTAGGGCCCTCACCTTACTAAGAGCGTCTCGACCATAATAGGCATCATCAAGAGTGTGACCTTTCTCCATGACTTCCCCTCTGGCTGCAACAATACGATAGCATAAGGCTTTTTCTAACTCTTCAACGGTGGAATTCAAAAGAGTAGCCACTGTGGTCAACAAGACTTTGTCTTCAACCAAAGCTTGATCTTCCTCTAGATGAAAATCCAGGTTTCCCTAAAATTTTCCACAGATTTAATGAGTGATCTGTTTGCAACTTGTTCGTAAACCATTGTATTAATTTTTTATTAAAAACATAGCCTTCATTCGGCCAAGGTGCCCTGGTTAATGACCTGACAGACCTACTCCTCCCTCACTCCTCTAGCCAGCCGGAGTCCGTAATGACGCTGTTACCCTAAGCAACTTGTTATGCAACTTGTTTCGCAACTGCTGAGTCCGTTGCCTTGCGGTTGCACGAGAAGTGATGTTACAATAGGCAATGGTCTAAGCAACTTATCTCACAACGGAAACCGAAAAGGCCTACGATTGAACCGGTTTTTCATTTTCACTGGCTGAAAACAATGGCCGTTGAGAAAAGTAGGACTTGATTCGACTTCGTGCAACGCTTGCAGCAACAAACATATTCGAGACTTGGCGATTGCAAACCATGTTAGACCATGCAATTTCTCATGCAACTTCTCTCGCAACAAAACAGCGAGATAAGTTGTATGGTGTAACAGCGCCTTAATCCGTTACGACGCAGGTGGCATTAAGAAATCTTTCATAATCGGAAGTGATTAGTGCAACCTGTATACATGCATTTCTTAATTTACAGCTAAATCTGTCAGGATAGAGATCTTACCAAATGAATTATTACAGCTACAAGCTTCCACACTGTCTCTCGTTCTCGATCGGTGAAGCCAATCATTTTCATAGCTTTATTTACTACTTCATAATCCTTCTTGTCATTAATTCCGCTGACCTGTAAAATTTCATAACGAACTAAATAAAATTAATCGTTTTTAAGTAAGCAAACAAAGGGCATCATAGATGACATGCGAGTAGAACAGTTCAACCCAAAGGATTTTGTCCCATCCAGATATTCAAATTTTCCCCGTAAAGGAATACTCATTGCAGCATTTTCAAAAATTTTACATTTCATTCAGAAAGGTGCGACAAGCCAGAGCAAAAGATTTACTTTTACCTCTGAATAAGTCAGACGGGGTATGGCAGTGCCAACATGCCACAGAGAATGGTCATTTGTATATTCTGAATGTAAAGTTATCCGCGTTCGTAATTATGTCCCGTATTTATATATCCAGAATTGAACACCTGAATATCTTTGAATGCTTGAGTCTGCACAAGTGCTATTGCAGGTGTGCACCCTAAACTGTGAAGATGTGTGCAAGAGTGCAAGCAGGTAGCAGGGAGTGTTCTCATGTGAGAGTACTTGCACGTGGTGAGAGCGTTCACAAGATGCAGTGCCTGGAGGTGGTGAAGTCCGTTCACAAGTTATAGTGTGTGCATGTTGTGAAAAGCATTCATACGAAAGATTACATGAATGTCCAGGAGAGCGTTCACAAGCTGCAGTCCGTGCAAGCGGTGAATGCCACTCACGTGTTAGGGTTAATGCACGTAGTGGAGCGCGTTCATATTCAAGAACAGGTGGTGGAATGCGTTCACAGGTTACATTGCAAGCAGGCGATGGAGTGCATTTATATGCGACAGTGTGTATGCGATAGAGTGTATGCGAACGATGAAGTATGCACATATGCTGCAGTGGATACCGACTATTTGCATACTGTGTGCACGTTGGATCGCGAGCAAGTATTAGAGTGTTTGCATGTGGTAGACTGGGTCTTTGTAAGAGAATGTGTGCCAGCACTGGAGTGTGTCCATATTCTAGAGTGCGTGCACAAACGCACTACGGTTAGTCGCACGCACATCTTATTAACTCTGGCTGTGGGTGCACGTGCTAGCCGTTGTGAACGAGTTACAGTGCGTTCAAGTACTGATGCACGTTCGTATGCTAAAGTGCATTCCCGCGCCACAGTCTGGACATGTGGCTAAATGTATACATGAGCACTTCGATGAGTAGGTGCTTCATAATGTCAATACTAAGAATATGCATGCATTAAAGTGTGTACTGAACGGCAAGAAATTCCCAGAGTTTGCATATGCCTAAGTGTGTGTATGCATCAGAGGATGCGTAGATGTTACAGTGCCTTCACATACTTGATTGCGTGCATGTGCTGCAACATGCGCCCGTGCCACAACCAAAGGCATAACTGGGGTTGGCAGGTAATTAGGAAGTCAGCCATACAAACTTTGACAATTCAAAGGGCGGCATTTCACAGCCCCTCCCCATGCTAAAGTGAATTGATCGACAAGATATAGGTCTTACTCATATAACTGTTTCATCTTCAAAATAGGCAATGGGTTAAAATTGCCAGCTGTCTTCCGGACCTAGAGGTCCAGAAAGGGCCACCCCTCATGTGTTAAGTGTTACTACAGGAGAAAACCGGAGCACCGGGAATAAACTGCGATGCTTGGTGATAATCACAATAAATTCAACCTGAAAGGTAAATTGGTATAACACTTCCCTATTTGTTTAATCAGATAGAACACTTCACGGGATTCAAACTTGCTTTTTTTATATTTCACTTCCCTTTTTTCACGTATTAAAATATATGCTTTATTAGGTAGATCTTAACCTGCTGATATGTGTGATAAAATAGAAACAAAATAACAGATCACTTACTAAATGACTTTCACCCTGGTTGATGTAGTGATATTTAGTTGGATCTCGAACCAGACCGTAAGACTTCAACAGTTGTTCAGGAGCACCAAAAATTAACTAAAATTGGGCCCATAAACATTAATCAATCCACCTGCGATACTTCATTGTCATAACTCTTCATCAGTATAGTAGTACAGGAAAAGAGGTTTGGCGTTTCTCCTCAGACTTGTATTTTATTACTGGGGAAGGGGAGAGGGGAAGGAAGCATGGAAGGAAGGAAGCATGGAAGGAAGGAAGTTAAGAAGGAAGGAAAGAAGGAAGGAAAGAAAGAAAGGAAAGAAAGGAAAGAAAGGAAAGGAAGGAAAGGAAGGAAGGAAGAAAGGAAGGAGGGAAGGAAGGATGGAGGAAAGGAAGGATGGAAGAAAGAAAGGAAGGAAGGAAGGAAGGAAGGAAGAAAGAAAAGGAAGGATACAAGGATAAGAAAGAAAGATAAGAAGAAGGTAGGCAGGCAGGGAGCTCTCTGCAAAACTGTAAATTGTAGTACAAAATTCCTCAGGTTAGACTTAAGGCTTGCTCATGGGGTTATGATGATAACAATAATGAAGGCTCTTTTTCTACCCAGTTTGTTCAAATGATGGTTGTATACTTTCTCAGTTCCTCAGCTAAACTTTTAATTTCCCATTGTTTTAGTTGGCACATATTGCTTTTGATAGATTCCTGATTCCCCTTAGTATATGAAGATATCTTTAAAAGGTTAACTACATGTATTTCTAGTGCACATCATTAAATTCAGCACTTGTGGTGTTTTGTTGTTTAGATTCCCAGCTGGATAACCTACATGTATACTGCAAAATGTCTGTGTGACACAAAATATGCAACATCTGCAGTAGTGGGTATATTTTCTCTATTCTGGTGAATACGTATTATAATTATTTAATCATTGTTGTAATTATTGGTGTAAAAATTATGTATCACTAAGAACTAGCATGATATATGAACTAAAACATTTGACAAACAGGCATGGGAAATATGTTTTTAATTCCAGGGCAAGCAGTGCAAGAAAGGCAAGCAAACTCAGTTGAATTTAAAGAAAAACATCTTGTCAAGAAATTATTACCTGATAAAACGAATGGAAATTTCTTTCTCCTTTTTGTTGCTTTATCACTCTTGACTAAAGTATAAAAAAACATTGAATCAAAAAGTATCAAAAAAACAAGGAAACTAACCCAACTATTTATGTTTTGTGACTTGAAACCATAAGATGTGATGAAATACTGAAGGAGACTCTGTTAATTACGGTAAGCAAATTATATATTAATGGGTTAATCAGAAACTTGGTATTGCATTAATATCCAGACTCACCAGCATGCACTTTTTTGTACTATTTACAAAATAAGCTATTATTTGCTAAGGAATATACAGAAACAAGGCAAAGCTGACCCTCTTTATGTTTTTCTTTAATATTAATTCAAACTTTTTAAAATAATGTGATATATATTTTTCAATTTTCTTATTAATATTTACTATTAGAAACGAAAATGTTCATGTTTAATTGACATTTTGACATCAACATGGAAGTCTTACCTTTTCTAGTAAGTAGTTATTAATATGGCCACCAACAGGATCACCTTTGAAATCAAAATTAATGTCCATATATTTTCCAAATCGACTGGAATTGTCATTTCGGTTAGTTTTGGCATTCCCAAAAGCTTCTAGCAGTGGATTTGATTGAAGCAGTAAATTTGTGACTCTAAGAAAATATATCACAATTCATATACACAATCAACAACTATTCTTCTCTCAAAGTTTAAATTTCCTTTCATAAATTTTCCAACTTACCAACATTTTAAGGCACTGAGCCATAATCAAGAACTTTGACATAATTATAAAATTAATAAGAAATTACATGAACTATTTAATCAGTGTGATTGTGTCTGTAATATATTGATAGAATACTGATCCTCAATCACATTTGCAGGTGGACACACTTTTTAATTAGCTCCTCGTTAAATTTAAAGACACAACCCCTGCCTTCTGCATAGCCATTTTCACCATGAAATGTATTTCTTTTAACTTTCACCTTTTCATGCTATAAACTTTTTGTATAAGATGATAACATCCAATGCATACTCAGACTAGACAAACCTCATTTTCTCTCAGAGTCCAGGAACAAGGTTTATGTCATTTCATTTTGTATTAAAGTACAGAGGCTTGGATGACATCATGAAAACTCAAAAAAACCCTTGGTTATTTTATAAAACAAATAGAAAATAGCTTTTGTATTTCTGTACTGTAATAGAAACATTCATGACCGGGAACAGAGGTCTGGAGGGCAAGGGTGGCTTGACCCTTCTCCAATTTCTGTCAAAAATACATTTGTTCTTTAATGTTATTGTTAGTGGATCTTGACATCTGGAGGAAACTAGGTGTAACTTCAAGTGGAAAAAATCGTAGAATTGTAATGAGGCAATTGTGGACATGTCATAAAATGTTCCTGCTGCAAGACTTGCAGGAAAGATATCCTGCAACCACCCCCAGTGTTATTTTTCTTTTGTGCTGGGTTACAACCTAGTGCCACTAGCCCCTGACTTTTTGGGAACCACCTCCACCCTTGATGACATACAGGTAATTTTAACCAGAAAAATGCCTGAAAACACTCGGCTACACCTTGTTTTTACCATGTATTTTTCTTGATTGAAATGATGTCAATAATGTTTCTATCACAGGACAGAGACACTCACACAAATTTCTAGTTTGTTAATTACAATATCCCAAAGATACTTTGAGGAAGTTTAAGATTAATGCAGGGAGGGTTGTAATATACTTAAAAGGTTTAAGGTGCCATTTGATTTCCCCAGAAAAAATGCATTTTGTAGCAGTTTGGGAGCCCCACTACAATGTACATTAAACTTATGTCAGATGCAGTTGAAATGAGGAGGTATCTTGTATTTATCCCCACAAAAAATACCATTTTGTTGTGCCTACTGGGTGCCCCTTCACTTTACAGTGTAGTTAAGCCACTGGGTTCACAAGACACTAGTGTTAAAGGATTTAGGGTACATAAAGGATAACAATATTTGAAATGTGACTGGTTTGAAGCCGAATTTTAAATTACCTGATCTTCCATGATTAATGCAAAAAAATTGACAATTAAGCCTATGCTACAATACCTCTCAACTTCTTGTTGCTTGCTAATATTGGTCACTGCAGTAATATACCGCATTATGATCTTTGAAGCCTCTGTTTTTCCTGATCCACTCTCTCCTACAAAGTATTTTACAAAATTTCTACAATGTCCCCAAATAAATACAATTCATTGTAGACTAAAAAACTCTTCTCAGCCCATTTCTTGACTTTTTAAATTTTACTCTGGCTAATTTTACTACCATTTTACTATGTCTTGGAGTGGAAAAGGTTAATCAACTAGAGATTTGTTTTCACTTTTTTCAAATTTACTGGTATTTTATGCTACAACATGGAATCAGATGTATTGTTACTGTAATTTACTTCTCATTCTCATTTATCCTAACATTTTCACCTTACATCTTTTTTGCAAAACATATCATATGGTTTACCTCTAATTTCTGTCACCAAACTGTCCTCAGAAATGCAAGAAAATGAGTCTTGGGAGATATTTTAAATTCTGTTTAAATTATCTTCATCCCTTTGAAATCTGGACTTAATCTTTGCCAATTGGCATACTTGCATTTACATATCCCTTGGTTAAGAACAAGTGGCTACTTTAAAAACCTTTACAATAAATGTGGAAGTACTAGCAAATAAAGGAGAGAAGATGAAATATGTGTCATCATTATTTCAGCTGATACTAAAAAATTCTTGTAGACTGCCATCACCTTAAAGTAACCAATTGTCAAAGTAGCTACCCTTTTTAAAACATTTAGTTCTACATGTCACCACATGAAAATTTGACACTTGGGACCTTAAAAAAGCTAGGCATATGATTGTAATAAATTAGCAATCTAAATTTTGTTACTTAAAAACAAAGAAACCATGAATCATTGACAAGCTACTGTACTGGCCAAGTTGATGTCTGTTTTTCAGCTACCAAAAAGTTTCAAAGTTTCCATATCATTCTGTTAAATGAGTAAATGTTAAACTTGTAATGTAAATGTATGCCAAACTAGAAGGGTATTGGGATGACTCTCCAACAAAAATTATTCATTGTACTTGTTCTGGATGAAAAACTCTGTGATGTGAAAGATATTGTTGTTGATATTCATGCAGTGAATGTTTGAAGCCCCTACAGACTTTTCTTAGGGTAACTTTAGTAATCGCTTGGAATGATAATCCTAAACTCTCAAAAAAGCCTTGGAAGCATCAAGAGGTTAACCTGAACTTGGGTATTTCAGATTTTAGCATTCAAGCAAAATCTTTTGGGAACCTGATTCTAATTTAACTCCAGATATTTCCTTTTACCAAATAAAATCATCAAGCATCATCCAGAATACAATCCTAAAGAGCTGCCTTAAAGGTGAAAGAGGTAAATCTAGTTTTTTTTATGCTAGTTAAAACATTACTTGGTCAAAGGACTTTATGAAAGAATATTCCTTATACATCTTTAACCATTTGAATCAGTTGTTTGCCACTAAATAATAAGCAAGATTGTATGTACATGTATATACCCTTCCATTTCAGAATCATGACATTTTTAACTGCTTAATTGAAGTCCACCATCACAAAATACAACTTTCATCATGGAGAACCAAAATTTATAGAAGAACACCAAAATATTTCATCATAGTTGTCCATGGGGTAACTATTTTTATACTCTAATTTATTTATCCATGGTATACTCAGTTTTATTTTCTGTTCTTACTTTCTTTTTCTGGACACTATATGTGACAATGAGCAATAAAAATTATGTGAATATTTCTTGGGATCATGACATTTTTAACTGCTTAATTGAAGTCCACCATCAAAAAATACAACTTTCATCATGGAGAACCAAAATTTATAGAAGAACACCAAAATATTTCATCATAGTTGTCCATGGGGTAACTAGTTTTATACTCTAATTTATTTATCCATGGTATACTCAGTTTTATTTTCTGTTCTTACTTCCTTTTTCTGGACACTATATGTGACAATGAGCAGTAAAAATTATGTGAATATTTCTTGGGAAAATGAGCTACACTAGTACAATGGCTATTACATTTTAATCTAATATTTTATGTATTTTATCATGTCATTTCTTTAATGTTTGAGAAACATGAGAGCTTGGATATATTAAGGTAGATGAACAATCTTCAAGCTCGATACTCAGAAAATGATTTCTGAGCCCCAGACAGGGATTGAACCCACAACCTCATGTTTCTCAAACATTAAACCATATCAATCATTATTAATATATAGTAGCTTCTGCTTAGGTCGCACATATATATCAAACGTGCACCCTAGCTCACCATCTGAGTCTTGGTAGCTCAATGGTTAGATCGTCTTACCAGTCATCAGAAGGTTGTGGGTTTGATCCTCGTCTGGGGCTCAGAAATCATTTTCTGAGCATTGAACTTGAAGATCGTTCATCTACCTTATGTCATTTCTTTGTCAATAAGGAGTTACTTAAACAAAGAATTTTCTGACTAAGTACCTGAATAGATGAGAAATAAAATGCAACTTAAAAGAATTCTTTATTCAACGTCATGACTAATGATAATAAAATTCATTATTCCCTTTTGAGCTTGAGTACACTTCTTAACTTCTAAAAGGATAAATTTCTGAAAAACACTCAGCAACTAGTCCATCAAATGTCAGGTCAAATGTTGTATAACCCTAAACTTTAGGTTCAGCCTTATTTTACATATTATTAACAAATTAGTTTTAATTGACAAGCAAGTTTTGAGTTAAAAGCAACAATTACATTTGCATCAGTATTGATGTGACCTTATTCAAACACTGTTAGTCGATGAATTTCGCATATTAATAACGGTATCAGTAAATAATTTTCAGGTCATTATGATGGTCTGTAAGAAAACACCTCAATAATATTTTTAACAGACAGGAAACACCTGAAAATCAGCCCACTTAACTCTAGTATGTAGATTCTTGTCACCGACTGACTGGGTTTCGCTATCGCATCGGTACTACGGGTGAATGGCCTTTGAAAACATTATCTTTCAGTCCGTACTTCTTAAAACACGTATTAAAACTAGTAAAAGCAAATATCTTTACGCAGAAATCTTATTCTCTAGCAAAGGACTGCCCTAACTTTGTCCCGGGAGAATGAGCTGCGACAAGTAATTGGATAATCGAAAAATAGTTGTCGTTGACAGCTGGCAAGTCACGCGACACCCTAAGTAAAATAACGCTAAATGAATATCTTTGTCAGCCTCGTCTCTTTTCACTAAGGATACTGTGAGGTAACTCCGTAGCAATCCTCACGAAAAAATATGTACTTAAATACCGAAGTCTCACTGTAATATTTGAAACAGAAAAGAAGATATTTTTACAGTATGTCCACGAGGAGCAATGTCACTGGAATGTTGTCTGAAGAATTAAGACAAATTATAGTAAATTGAGCCTCTAATAGCACTGCTATGAGTCATTGTGTCGGGTATTGGGGATGTTCATTTCGTGGTGAATATATCTTTGGGGTAATTGGTTTTGTTGATCTAAGTTTCCAAATTTTATATTATTTGCGCTTTTTTTAAAAAATTTGATAGCTTGGCCAACTGTTTCAGGTCATTCTTGGTTTTGTTAGTGGTGTAATGTACAGAATAGTTGTATCTTTGTCAAAGGTCAGCTTTTGTTCTTAAATAACTACAGGAGTGCATAACCAGGTAAACTGGCCATATCTAAACAGTTGAACTTGCATTATTATAGATCCAAATCAGTGAAGGTTAGAGGTGTCACATCTTGACCACCTTAGCAACCGGCATTTCAAGTGCACATAAATTCCGATATTTCGAACTCAAACAAAAGAGAGCAGATTAAACAGTCGTTTGTCTGTCTAAAGACTGAATGAATCGTTGACTGTATGAAGGGAAACTGTATAACATCACAAGTATACAACATCAGTCGATCTAAAGTCATTCGCTATATTAAGAACTTGATCTACAGCGGCCGTTATTGAGAAAAGACATCGTCGACAGCATGCTGTTTTACTGATAATTTCTGGCAACTCGTTGACCACTAACCTGAAATTACAATGCATGTATCTCTACTCTTCCTCTTCATACTGATGTATGCTGCATCTGCAATTGCAAAAATATGCGGTGGCCTCTCATAAAATTCCCTACCACAGTATTCGGTGATCTTGTCTGTATCGTAAATGTTCAATGTTTTGTAGGGATTCATGGACACCAGAACTTCGCCAATGTACGTGTAGATCCTCTCTTTCTTGTAGCGTAATTCCAGGTTTTCCATAAATGCCTCCATGGTGATTTCGTCCAAAAGGACGAAATCTTCCTTGCCATACATCGCCCCTTCGTGAAAAGCCGCCATATTACTAGCTGGTCATGCCAAAACTAAACACCAATTGACTAGGGATGAACCATCCCATTTTAAACCCGTTGGTGATTGGCTCAATAATTTTAATAGGTTTGCTATTTACCCAATAAGGAAGCGTCTCCTTACTGTTACCAATATAATTGAAGTGAATCGAAGTGGGTGTGAGAAACCATCAGGATCTTTTCTGAGGCAATAATATATCGCCTTTTTTGACTATAAACTAATGTTGAGAAAGACCCTTCGTAACCCTCGACGAATCTTCCAAACGTTAAGAATTGCACAAGATATTTGCTTCTCCAAGATTACTTTATCTTACAAAATAAACACCATTTGCTACAAACTGCAAGCAACAGCCGGGGAGATATTTTTAGAAAATGCTAATACACTGCATTGGTAACTCCCAGTAGCAAAATCATTTTATTAGAGATTTCACGTTTTGACTAGATTTATGTCATCTCAGGAATTTAGTCATCATCAGGATTGCATTCTTGATGATGACCAATATCTAGTCGAAGAATCTCTAATAAAATTATTATTAGGGATTCTAATATTAGAATCTCTAATAAAATTATTTCTGTATTCGGATTTACCATAGCTGCGTATTTCATTGAAATACTGAGTGGTTCCCGTAATTTCTTATACCCACTTCACGGAATAAGAAAAGAGCAGTATGGCACAGTTTGGGGTCAGAATCTGTGACGTCAGTGCCAGCATATTTCCGGTCACCGCCCTCAAAAATATTCAAACTCTGGCGCAGAGGCTCTGGTGTAAACAGTGGGTGTAAATACTGTTCCCTTTTTAGGAAAAAGACTGCTCGTTCGACAACTTTGAATAAATATGTAGAGTGTTGAGTAGGTAGTGTTAAACGATGCGTAAAAGTCAAAAAGGTCAGCGAACTGCTAGATAGAAAATACTAAGTTTGCCGGAGCAAACGGTCAAGGTGAAACATAAAGTTATATAGAAAACCAATTGCCAGTCGTTTAAAGAGGTAATCAACTTTAATTATGCTTTAAGCTTAATTTTAGCCAATCAGGAACAGAATATCAGGAAAATGTCTACCCGATGGACGATTATAACGTGATTAAGAGTTTTACACAAGCTGGCGTAGGTGATGTTTAGGTTAAATAAGGAAAAATCATCATTAAAGCTAGTTATATGAGATGTAAGTGATGAAAGTCACTTGCTGTTATAAAATATTCATTAACTCTTAAGAAGCCAACCGGGTTGTACATAACCCTAGTTTTGTTCTTCTGGTTTTCAACGATGCCAAATCGACAAGTCAAGCAAAAAAAAGGTTCAATTTCAAATTTTTAAGATATAACGTCCTTAAAATACTCATCAAACGAGCGAGAAAAAGGAGCCTCCATTCCTATTCCTCTTCCTATCCCCCTCACGGGGACAACGAGTGCGAGTTCACTGGAGCATAGGCTAGCAGACCTATTTTTTTGGGGGGGGAGGGGCAATGCATTTTTGCTCGAAAACTAGAAGCTGCAATTTGTAATGGACTCGTTACTTGTACGACAGGAATTAATATCTGTATAAATTTTGATTAAACACTTCCCAGGGATTACCGCTTCAAACTGCCCGAATTTCACTAAGAAAAGTGCCCGAATTCCTTTTTCAAAAATTCTTAGGGGGGACAATTGCCCCCTGTCCCCCCGCCTGCATGCTACGCTTATGCACAGGAGGATACGTCGGTCGGCACTAGAACATAACCACAGAGACCTGATAATCATGTGGGTACTGAGACAGGAGAATTAAATATTTTATTTACCTGATATCCTCTTCTCTAAGATTCAAGATAATCCTGAAATGTAAGTAGCCCTAAGATTTAGAATTATCCTGGCTGTTATAGTTAGGATTAGGGTTAGGTTTAGAGTTAGGGTTCTAATCCTAATCCTAATCCTAATCCTGACCTTAATCCTAACCACAACCTAAACCCTAATCCTAACCCTAACTCTAACTGTTGACGTGTTACTCCTGGTGGCATTTTAACCTAAATCCGAACGATTTTTTCCAAAAAGTTATCAGGTAAATAAAATACTTAATTTTCCAGTCCCAGTCTCCACACGAGTACCAGGTCTCAGTGGTTACGTTCTAGTCCCGACCAGGAAAGAGGAGTGTCTTGGCAAGATCCCACCCACGCCTGTCCACCCGCACTTGGGTCCAAGTCTGGATGCGTTCCATTTTGCTGCATACCCGCAGTTTCCTTTGATGTGGAACTATTTTCTCGGTCTTCGATGAAGAAATTACGCAGAATCGGCCGGTAAAGGATCATATTTAAACTTAGGTTAAAAAGTGATGATTTACCAACTTCACGTGATTACAGTTTATGTTTTGCAAACGGCAATGAGATTCAAACGAGTTTGAGAGGGGCCGAGATGGTAGGTCTGAAATCCACTGGACATCTGGGTTTTTATTTGTCTGGAAATTGTGACAATTGTCAAAAAATTTTGATCTTAGTGAGAGAATAACTTTGAAGGGATTGCGATTTGGTCATAATAATCAATAATAGACAATAATAATTGTTTGGAATTCTTTTAAAAAGGCCAAAAAGTTGAAAAGCGGAAGAAATAAGTTGTAATGGAAAGAGAAATTTGGGATAAGAAAAAAATAGCTCCTCAGGCCTCCCACTGAAAGTGAGACCCTGGAAACAAGGTTGCATATTTGATATACAGGGGGTGGGCAAAAAAAGTGGCCATCGTCAAAAATATAGTCAATTTGGAATAACTGTCACTGGAAGAACAGAAATGATAGAAAACCGTATATTTTTAGAATGTTTTCTTGGAGATCTGATTAAAAAGCTTTTGAAATACCAATTTTAAGTGCTAGCATGGAACACACGTCAATTCTTAATACTTTTTATGATGTCTTCTGCTAAACATAGTGCATTTTCTCCTATTTCTTACAAATTGGATGATATGAGCTTGTCCATAAAATTATCAAAATATTGTGCATCCCACAATATTTAGTTGATAACTTAAGTACAAAGCATTATTAGCCAAAAAGGCAGTTACATGTGCAATTTTGAACGTTTTCGTTGAGGTTAAGTGATGTGATGTGGCTAGTAAGGAACTTCAAAAAGTCGGCACCGAGAAATCTGAGATGAAAATTAGAAGGAATCATGAAATTCTTGGATTGCTTTAAGCTGGAGTTACCACATGTACAGTATCAAAAAAATTCACATCGACCTGTTCTGGGAAAAGAAAACAAAAAAAGAATTTTGCATTAAGGTAAATTGAGTGGAGATTGCAGTCATGATCCTGGTTCTGGATGGAAACTACCAATCGAAGTGACCGTTTAATTACTAAAACGTCCAAATCAGGCACCCCAACCAAACATTAGCTAGCTGATAAACTAGAAGCTCAGACAGGGGTCAAATTTTCCGCCAAAACCCTAAATCACCTCTTGAAAGAGAGAGAATTGAAATGGAGAAAAAAAAATCTGAGAAACCATTTGGGGGTGAGAAGAATCGTTTACCGCGATTATCATCTGCTCGTGAGCACATCAGTGGGAATATTGATGAATGGAGATGGGTTGTCCTAAATCCCATTGAGAATTTATGGGCTGAGTTGGACTGATTAACAATAGACAAAAAGTTGGAAAATGAAAACGAACTTTTTGCAGTAATCAAAAATGGATTACAATCAATCACCAAAGAATACTTGCATCAGCTTATTGAAAGCATGCCTCGTTTATGCAAAGCTGTGATGAAATTGAAGCGAGTGCCAGCTAGGTATTAAATGGTACGTACAGTAGGTATGTAATTGAGTTACTGTTGTTGCCTGTAGTAGTTTGTAAATAAGCTTTATTGGCGATTGTGCGGACAAATTTGTTAGAGTCAAAATGAAGGACATCGGAGATGTACCAGGAATTTGTAAACTATAATACAATTAAAAACTGCGTAACGTTTGTGAATTTCAAAACTCGGTTATTAAAATTAAGATTTGAGATGATATTTGAAATTATTTAGAAGCATGCATCCTAAAACGATCATTCTGAACCACGTCTGTTCATCTTGTGATGATTATGTTACGTTAACCATAATTATTTAGGGTGGCCACTTTTTTTTGCTCACTCCCTGTATATATATATATATATATATATATATATATATATATATATACAGTAAATTCCATAAATTTTGGTAAACATAAACATATATAAAAAAAAGCATTTGTCGGTAAATCTGTAACCGTGAATACTTTAATCAACCTTAATACATTAAACTGGCCAACGAATGTACCAAGAAACACATAACATATCTTCACTGACGGTTGAAGTGAGAATAAAATGAAGATACAATGGTCTTGATATGTTTATATGTTGATATGTTTTGTGCCATAATTTTTGCAATTTGCTGTGTATATATATATATATATACACACATATATATATTATACAATATACACATACATACACACACATATATATACACATACACATACATACACACACACACACACACACATATACATATATATATATATATATATATATATATATATATATATATATATACTCGATATTTTCCGCACAGACCTCACTTCTTCGTTACTCGGTCTCTACAAAAACTTCACACAAATACATTCCCCGCACAGACCTCACACTCGGTTAATAAGTAATCAATATATACATATACGGTATATAGTTAGACATGTATAATGAAACAACTAGTTTATAAAAATTAACTCTTTGCCAGCTGTACTAGTTGTCTATTATTTTACTCTGGCTAACGTCACACGATTTTACTCGTATATGATAGTCAAGGAGAGATATTATACCCGGGCAAGGGTTACGGCCAGAGTAACTTGTAATTTTTTAAAAAAAACTTATTTTAAATTTTGACTTACCAGTGAATACTAGATGCATTTTCTGCCATTTCTGTAGTCTTGGATTTAAAACTTTACCTTGAAAGCATATCCTAGTACACCTTGACCGATAGCGTAACTCCTGAGGTCAACCTGGAGGTCCCGGCTCTCGAAAAACATTTGGGACCATCCCACCTGTAGTAATGTAATCTTTCAGCACTATCAAATTTGATGTTTTTACAGGTGGACATGATGGCATACTTAAGTCTTTGAAATACATCCTTTCAAATTTATAAAATTGAACTCCGTAAATAACACAATGTCTAGTGTTATTTGAACAGTTCCACTATCTGTACTAAAGGTGCCCCTCCCAAAAATTTACTAAGGCTCCATCGAGGCATCTCCACTAGAAATGTTCTAATTACACCACTGCTCTTGGTTTTAGCTAACTCACGCTTACGTAACCAAAATATCTCGCAGGCTATGTATGAATAACGAGAAAAACAGTCAACAACAACAATGGATTACTGTCACTATTATAATTATCATTACTTTAAGGCCTTAATATGCGTTTTCCTTGGTCCTAGTTCACATTAATGACATGACGACATGAACATTTTCATAGCATCATAAAGAAAAGATCGGTTTATTCCTCATGTCGTAGTTTTCATGAAATTGTTCCCCCGTTATGTCGTTACCTCGCCTTGTTCACACTGTCGATACATTGACAGAAAGTTGGTGTCTTTTGTTTTCTCGTAAACCTGTCCTAATATAGTTATCTCATATACTGTGAACGAGGCTTGCGCATCCAGTAGGTAAATAAATTAAAGTATAGCTAATTCTTAAAGAGAATTATTATATTAGATATATATACAAACTTTGACTGACTAAATGTACTGTTCGAAATCAAGAAAAACTTTCAAGTTGCGCAAAAGCTGTCAAAAACCGGACTTCACGTCGGATTTGGACAGTGTCATGGAAAGTGGACTGTATTATAAAGAAATTAGTACATATATAAAACAACATGCAAAATGAATCGGCTTAACGTAATCTCACAAACGCCTTTCACCGCGCCAGATCTCAGAGAAGTGTTGTAGCTCTTAATTAAGAACGTCCTAGTATCTCGGAATAAAATTAAAACATTTTTTCGTATTTAGGTTACTGTCTTCAAAAACTTAACTGCTCGAGTAAAATTTTGATTCAAGGTCCAAATTAACGTTTCACTAGTCGGAAAGTTCGCTGTTGTTTCTACTTCAATTTTTATCAAATAGTAGATCATCTTCTTTTTACTAGGAATGTCCATTTTTATTCCAATGTTCTCTATCTTTTCTTCATTCAAGCAATGAGTAGGTCACCCGCCACGTCAGCCTTCAGTCGGTTCTGTTCAATTTTAATCTTCTTTACTATTAATAGTGACGTCTTTTGTTCGAGATTTGATGAATGCAAGAAGGTGTACCTTGGCTACTTTCCACCCAGATGTTGTTTGTATTTTGGGAATTAAGCACAAGAGAAAATAATTGTGATCAGAACTTACCTTCAAGCTCAAATCACTTGCGATTTATAGCGTTCTTTCATACTTTTAATATAAAACTTGGTTAGAACTTATGTCAACTTTTGACCAACCAGATCAGCATATTGATTTTAGAGGTGAAATTGATATTATTAAACGGTGTAATCCCAATATGCATCCAATAAAACTTTTCTGACGCGACTGAAAAGCGCTAATTCGGACCATGTAATTATTTTGCGTAATAATGTCAGCGTTAATCTCGCACCCTAGCCAACAGTGGCATAAATACCGGGGAGTATACTCCTAAAACCCTGGGTCACCCCATTTCGTAGATACAAGACAATACTAACCCTGAAGATTGAAAACACTTTTATTAAGTTTCGACTAAATTGTATCCGTCATCTGGGATGCTGTGTATGTGCAAGACTGCAAGGTGACCTGCAATATATACAAGAAAAGAAAACTAATGACGTCATACCTGTATATTGGTGTAGAATATTACAAGCTAGATCTCTCATAATATACATACGTGACGTCATATATTGCAAGTCACCTTGCACAGCATTCCTGACGACGACTACAAGTGAGTCGGAGCGTTCCGGCAAGAAAAATGCTTTTAATCTTCGGAGTCACGACTGTGAATGTAATCTTTCAGCACTGTCAAATTATACATTTTCGCAGTTGCAGGTCGACAAAATGACAGATTTACATCTTCGAGAATTTGTACAACTGAACTCAATAACTAATGTTATCATATAATCATTGAGTTGCTGAAAGGGTTCAGAATCTTGTACCAAATGTTGTCCTCCCCTCAAAGATTTTACTAAGGCCCAATCGAGCCTCCCCGGATTGAAATTTCCTAACTACGCCACTGCCAGCGAACAGAAAATTTTGACCCGCTTCCTTTATTACCATTCGAGATTCATATCACCTTTGCTCCAAGTATATTTTCCACCGCGTTTGTAGAACATTTGCTCGTCAAATCCACTTGCATTCAAAGCATCTTTCACACCAACATCAAGAATTGATTTTGAGGGGACTTTACTTCCTCCAGTGTTATCGAGAAACCGCATCTAAATTCAGATTTTAAAACTGAGTATGCAGCGCAAAATGGTCTTGAGTTGTTGAGATTGAAACCAACAGCACTTAAGTTGGTTTCAAGGAAAGAAAATGTGCATAAGTTTTTGACTTAAGCATTAATGATCAAATGTTCGGATACTCGGGGACATGTAGGTATATGCATGAATATATAGTAGTGGAAGATAAACATAGATGAGAAATAAATATAGATAACTTGTCCTAAATTCGACATACAACTGGAATAAGATTAATGTCAGGATTGGACTCCATGACCTCAACCGGGACGATGATGTTCAAATATTACATATATATGTAATATTTAAAAACCGAGTAGGAGTGCTTTATCGGGATTTAAAACACGAGGCGATAGCCGAGTGTTTTAGATCCGATAAAGCACGAACTGCGAGTTTTTTAAATGTCTTATGAAATTCACCTCTCAATACGCTTATTCGCGAAGAAAGTTTGGAAATTTATCTTTCGTAAGCCGAAAAAATTGAACTACTTCTTCACATATAAAGGCACACCTATCTTTATCACATATATAGATCCGACACGCTTGTGATTTTCTTTTATCTTTTCCTCACAAATTTTTAATGAATTTTATCAGTATACATATATATATATATATATATATATATATATATATATGTGTGTGTGTGTGTGTGTGTGTGTGTGAGTGTGTGTGTGTGTGTGTGTGTGTGTGTGTGTGTATAGTCATGATAAATTCTAAACTTTATTTCAAGTGAACATTTCGGGTCGAAATCTCTTTATCAAGACAATTTACATGTGAGAGTAGATCTGATTATACAAAATAATGGAAATATTGAAAGTTAATTCACGTAATTTTACAAAATTTAGATGTAAATTGAACAAAAATTCATGAAGTAAAATCTCTTAATTTTAAACCTTTGTGGTACTAAATAATTTAATTTATTACGATCAAAAGCATTTTCTAAGGTGAGGTTGCTAACAGGCATCCGTCTCATTAATAGTCCTAAAAAGCAAAATTATTCCCAAGAGTATCTCCCTCTTCCACGAAACTAAAAACCTAAAATTTCAATTTACCAAACTTTACCTTGTCTCTCCAATCATTATCCAACGTTCTAATCCTGCTTATTACAAGCTCATTCTTTAAATTCTTAGTTCTTCTATAGCTAACTCAAGGAGGTTGCTCAAAAATCTGTTTCATGTCATTCAAAGCATGCGAAATCGAACAAAAATTACGAATATTTGTACCAATATGTGACAACACTGGATGAAAATCTAATTAGCTGTGTAACCTCGTTATCGTTACTCTTCTTCAAATTACAATGATGTAAAGCATCCCTGTCCAATTCTTTCACCTTCTGTCACCAATTATTAACATCCTTACTCTTAAAACCTTTTTTAACAAGGTAAACTCCCTACGTTCCTCAATTCCTCCTTAAAACCTCTCTAAATCACACACACACACACACACACACACACACACATATATATATATATATATATATATATATATATATATATGTATGTATATTTGTATATGTGTATAGGTGCATATATGTATGTCTGTATCTAGATATAGGTAAAGGTAGGTAGATAGGTAGGTAGGTAGGTATCCAAATGCGCAAATTTATATAAATGTAAATTTTGTTCACTCGTGAGCTTTCTTTCTGTCAACTAAGAGCTTCACCAGACAATGTTCAGTACCAAGAGAAAGAAAGGTTACAAAAAACAAATTTAAGTGGTGTTTCACAAACATTCTATATTCATACAACGTTTTTCACCTTGCAAAATCTCAACGATTCAAATTGAAATTGTTTTGCAGGTAGTTGCAATAATAGTAACAATAACAACAACAGAAATACCAACAACAGCAGCAATAACAACAGCAGCAGCAGTAAAAACAACAACAGAGCCGCCGAAAGCCAAGATGGACCCAGAAAAGGTAGGGTCGCCGAGAGCCTAAATTTTTTTGCCATCAGAGGCGTCTTGCATTTGGGACAAATTTTTAGACGCAATCATATGATATAAATGGCATTTAGTGACCGTTCTAAATTTTTGAATAAGTCTGAAATTAATTTATTCTATATCATTAAAGAAAATTAGTGGATTAGCGAGGCACGGCCCCGTGCATGGCGCGGGCATCGGGTCAGTTACCCCAGCTACCTCCTCCTCTCTTGGCGCTCCTGAACAACCATAACGAGAACAATCGCAAAGACAGCATGTATAATGAAATAATGATAAGAAATAATCAAAAACAGCAATTTACTTGTGTTCTTCAATAGACGAACACACTTTCTAACTGACCACTTAATTGAAAACAGAAAGAATGTAATGATGTAAATGTGATAGCTTGGTAGTTATATAATGTTCTTTAACGCATGCTCTCAAGCTATTATACTCAGAAAAACTTTCTGAGTCCCTGACGGGAATCGAACCCGTAACCTTCTGATCGCCGGTGAGATGCTCTAACCGTTGAGCTGCATGAACTCAGATGGTGAGCGAAGGTTACATTTATGTACTGCTTCGTATTAATGGTACTCACCATCTCAGTGTATGTAGCTCAATGGTTAGAGCATCTCACCGGCGGTCATAAGGTTACGTGTTCGATTCCCGTCCAGGACTCAGAAAGTTTTTCTGAGTATAATAGCTTGAGATCATGCGTTAAAGAACATAAGAAAGAACGTATTTACTTACGTATTCATCTAATATTAAGTATGAATTTCGCATCTATAAAAGAAAATTAAAATTCAATCAAACACAATTCATTAAGGACAAAATAACTTTTGCCGGTATCACAAAACCCCAGATTTAGGACAGCCGAACTTTAATTTTTTTCATTGAAATCTCGAGTTGTCAAACTTATAGTGCTATCATTGATCGATAAAGCTGTTGGTTTGATTGCAATATGTCATGCACGAGATGGCGTTTTTATATAAAATCAAACACCCAGAAGTTTGTTGAAAAAGGCGACGTGTTTGGATAACAACAAAAACAACAACAGCAACAACAACAACAACCGCAAAAATAATAACAACACTATATATATATATATATATATATATATATATATATATATGGCTGACAAGATAAAACTTTTAAAAAACGTTATTTCAACGTTTTGGGGCGCTGCCCCTTTGTCAAGAATAGGAACTACAAGATAGAAGATGCTCCTTATATACATAGCATTAGTTAATAATTAAAAAATCCGTTAAAAAAAATACTTAAAAGAAGTCCCTAGGGCTCAAATCTTTAGGTACAAAAGGATCCAATTTATATGCCCAAAAGCCTTCCCTTTTAGTTGGGTCTGATACATCCGTCCTATCAACAATTTTTACTAGCATATCGTTAATTCCCTCGTGACCCCCCTCATAAAAATGGGCATACAAATGTTCTCCCGGTATACCCCTTTGACCATTACCATACCTTTTAACACTACTTTTATGGTTATTTAACCTCCTTCTGAAAGATGTTATTGAACAGCCCACATAAATCTTCGAACACTTTTTACGTATTATAAGGTAAATCACTCCTGCCGAATCGCAATCAAACAAATAATTAATATAAAATATACGACCATTTCTACAAAATGTAGAACCTTCCTCCACAAAATTGCAAATTTGGCAGCGTGATTTACCACACTTTCGCATACCCTTATCCCTACTGCCTTCTCCTTTCAGTTCAGACCTCACTAAATTATCCCTTAAATTCTTTGGTCTCCGGTATACTATCATCGGCTTTTCTTCAAAAATACTTCTCATGTCCACCGAGGCAATTAAGATAGGCCAGAGTGAATCAATAATTTTACCCACCCCCGACAATGCAGGGTGAAACGTCACAACTAATGGCAATCTCTTATTTCTTTTAATATCTCTTCTATTACAGTACTATCTTGACAAAGGAGACTCTCCCTGGTCTTAGCTCTGGCCCTCTCAAATTCAGAATCTACCAAGTTTTCCTTAAAACCTCTTTTTATAAAATTACTACGAAGATCTCGTAATCTATCTCTATAACTCTCCTCCGTACTATAAATCCGTTTAACTCTCAAGGCTTGCCCATAAGGAATCCCCCTCTTTACATGCCTCGGATGACAGGATCCGTAATGTAAATACTGATGCGTATCCGTATGTTTACAATAAACATCTGTCGAGATCTTATTACCTTGAACCACAACCATAACATCTAAGTATGAAAGCTTTTCATACGACCATCCCCATGTATACTTAATTAATTCATGATATGAATTAACATAATCTAATCAGTTTCAACAGCCAATTCTCCAGTTACAATTTCAACCGCCTGATCACCAGCTTTGCTTTCAATCGCCGGACCCCCAGAATCATTTTCAACCATCCGTTCGTCAGCATCACTTTCAACCATCCGTCCAGCAGCTTCCTTTTAACTACCAGATCACTTTCCACAGGGTCTCTTCCTTCTTTCTTCGTTGTTAGAATTTACTACTTCTCGTAAGGTCAAGCGCAAATTATCTAGTGCTCTAGTCTGTAATCTCGGTCTCCTATTCCCTCTTCTCTCCAAATTCTTCCATTTCTTGTTTCTCCTTTCTTCCAAAGCATGTTCTATAACCAGTTCCTTTCCTTCAACCGTTTCTCGACATCAGTCCTTTCCTCTAAAACCACAGTCCTCCATTTCTCTTCGTAGCTCCCTTCAAGATGTTTCTTCCTCCTGTCCACTTCCTTCCATAACAGATGAACCAAACCAAACTCAGCTTTCCTCAAAATACCGTTCCAATCCAATATAAACCGCTCTTAATTATTAAGTAATGCTATGTATATAAGGAGCATCTTCTATCTTGTAGTTCTTATTCTTGACAAAGGGGCAGCACCCCGAAAAGTTGAAATAAAGTTTTTTAAAAGATTTATCTTGTCAGCTATAAATGGTTTTAAAACTTGGGACAATTTCGCTGTACTACAGTTCATCAGTGCAGCTCGGAACGAACTTGGATTGATAAGGGACCAGAGTGTTCGATAAGTGCTTATCGTTTCTACAGAAGTGATAAGCACTTATCATACTGCTTATCGCATGCTAATGAGTGAATTTCTTAATTTGTAACGACCGGCGTTCATTCTACACTAAATTGAAAATACGAAAACAAACACGTTTTAATTTCGAGTGAGTCATTCCGGATGGGCCACTCGGGGCCTACGCTCTGTGGCCGTTAAAGGCTGATTTCCATATACTAGCAAGTCCGTCGCAAACAATCGCAAGCAGTTTGCGATGGCTTGATCGCAAACCGTCACAAACCATTAGCGTAAAAGGAAATACTTTTAACGATACGTTAACGTCTTGTCGCCGATCGTCGCAAACAGTACGTAAAGATTGAATTACTTCTATCTTTACGTATTGTTTGCGATGGTTAAAGCTTCAGATGCAATGTAAAATCATTTATCTCATGACACGTCTGCAATTTATTGTTTCAAAGAAGCTTTAACTCTTTTATTGCACTCATTAGTATTTAGGACTGTGGCAACCTTTGATAACAGTGTGTTAACCACTTATCACACTGCTTATCACATCAGTAATGAGGAATGTCTTAGCTTCTAGCGACAAATGTTTCTTGTACGCTAAACTGAAAACAAAGCGATTTAATTACGGATGAGTCATGAGATAAGGTGGTTAATCAGTGTTCACTCGTGTGATAAAGGATTTAACATCGCTCGTGAAGCTTGAACAGCCATTCGAGGCCTACGCTCCATTGTGGCAGGTAACTTTCACTCGCGATGTTAGTAAAAGTTATATACAGCGACCGAGGTCTTTAAGCGATGTATTAACCTGAGGGTGAAGCCTGAAGTTTGATATGTCGCTTGCACACCGAGGTCAAGGTATATAACCGACTTATATCATCGTTAGTGAAGTTTCAAAAGACGTATTTAACTTGCTTGACAAACTTATAGAAATGGCGATATTTCGGTAGAATGCGCATGAATACCCTAATGAGGTTGAGAAGTTATTTATTAAGCTCCGGAGAACAAAACAAATTGAGCCAACGATGATGTATAGGATAAATACCGAGAACGGAGGCTTTAAGCCAGATACATCCCGAGGGGCCGAAGGCCCCGAGGAATGTATCTGGCTAAAAGCCGACTTTCGAGGTATTTATCCGTCTTAAAACACGATTAAAGGAGATTTTCTTCCAGAAATGTTAAGCGACATGATTTGTTTTTGTTTTGAGAAGTAAAAAACATGTTTTCAGTTTGTGTTCCTTCTTGGATTAATTTTTATCAGGGATTGTGTATACAATCCTGGCTAGATCAGGTATTGTATATACAGTCCCCGCCAGCTTTTCAAAAGCCCTTTTGTTCAGATAGGTCTCTTCGAAGGATAAAACCCTCAAAAGAACTAAGAAAACCGACTTAATCGTGTTTTAAATACAGTAAAATTCTTTATCACACTCGTAACTACAGATCAACTCTCACTTATACAAGTTAGCTTGTTCAGTGATACTCAATTACTGTTATCAGACAAGGACCTGATAGCACAACTTTCAAACGACGCCATAACTACATAAAAGAAAAAGTAGATAACTACATTAACTGCATGAAAACCTTTTCATTTGACTCCGGTACCAGACATTTCATTTTACTGTGGCGTGAGACGAAAGCTTGGAATTCGTCATTTGAAATAGTAAGGCTTTCTGCTTTCCTTAACGCCTTCTCTCCAACATTTTCGCCCTGGATCAGAAGGCACTGGAAAACCTGAATAAGAAGAATTTTAGTATTAGATTTTGCAGTATATAAAACTCAGAGGCATATTGAGCAAAAAATGGCGCCCGGGGTCAAACTTAACTTGTGTCCCCAGTTTCCCCCTTTGCGAACTTGAAAAATAATGAAAACGGTGCCCACCTAGGTGGGACAACCTTCTGGGGGATAAAAGTATTATGACCTTTGCTATATCTTTATACATTTTAAAATATTTTTGCAAAAACATATCCCACAACATCATAAGTTAGGTTCATTTACTTTAGCACGAAGGAATGATTACCCACCTCTGCCCACCCCGTACAGTTCTCTGATTAAAGCTACCTTGGTCACACGAGCTCAGAGTGTTGTCTAGTTTGACTCTACTAAACACCACAAGTTTTCTCCAGGTGCTACGGTTTCCTCACGTCGTAACACTGTACCCATGAGGGGTGGCCCTTACTGGACCTCTTCCGAGAATAGCTTAGCTGATAGGGTTATGTCCAGTATAAATTGACACTTTACTTTTACCTTTATGTTTATCTGACTTCAAACCTCAGTTTTCGAACATCTTTTAGTAAGTTCAAGAAGATGTAATAAAATTGACCAAATTCTGGTTTTGATGTTAACTCATTCTCATACGACACGGGTAAGAGACAATGGATTAATACATAGTTAGTGTCTAACTGAACCATTTAGTGGATCCAGTCAGTCAAAGAGAAGAACAAAGAATACGAGTTAATGGAAAAGGAAAAAATAGAAATGGATCAAATAAAAAGAAGAAAAGAACGGTGATGAGCTAGTATTATTCCTAGGACTTGTGGAGGGCTTTTCCTTCTGGGTTGTCAGGGGTCTAGTACAAGGCCTTTTTAGCATGTTAATTGCGAAGGCAATGGTTATATTTCACCAATGAATAAAACCACGCCGTAGTTGATGGCGCAATGAAAGGTGAATGTTATTTTACCTCTTAAACGCTTAGCGAATATACTTATACCTTTTCGCCAAGGGCAGATATTAATGTAATTATCCCCCACTTTTTATGTAATCAGTTTATACCATTTCTTTCGTCTATTTATAAACTTCAGCTCCATGCCGGCAGGATCAGTCACCTATTCTGTCGAGCCCACTGTCCTTTGTGCTCCTTCCCGGCGGACCTAATGCAGCTGTCCCCGGGAACAATCAACGACCTTCTGTAGGTTTATCTGTCTGTCTTTATCGGGTTATATCCGTTAACAAGAATAAAATAAACAGATATTTGAACTTTGTAGAGCAATCACTGGTTCTAGCAGTTTCAGTGATATTTTTCACAAATAATTACGTACCTTCCACCTTACAGGATCTAAAGTAGAGATTGCCTCTGTCATGTCCTCATGCTTATTGTACTGATTCACAACGGTGTTGATTTTGAATGCCACTTGATATTTGTAGCACCACTCACGAACTCGTCTCAGGATATCCAAATGTCTTTCTTTCGGATGATGACGACCTATCTTGATGTTTACCGCCTCGTCAAAACTGTCACAAGATATTGCCAAAATATCTAAATATTTTCCTTAAAATAACCGAGAAAATATAAAAAAAAAGTAATCAGAGGTTGATCCAATTTCAAAAAAAAAGAAAGGCATTCAATGGCCGCACAAAGATGGTTCGAGTGTCATTAAACAGGCTGCAAACTATCTTTCCTGATAACGGCTAATTATCCGTTCGTTTTCGTGAATTGAGGGCAAGTTAAGTTTTTAAGTCAAATTCATACACAATAAGATGCAAGGTTTTTATTTCGTCATTGCTGTCTAGATGAAATGCCTGACTTGAAAACCTCCCGTTTGTTTGGAGACTAAGAAAGGTCATACATTTCTAAATACTGCAAGTTTGTACCGTTAAGCAGTTGATTAGGCCAGTGTGTTGTATTTTTCCTCCGTGGACGTAATTCTGTATATTTCCCATACGTGTTTTATCCATTGATTTACATTAGTGTTTCCTACAAATCGCCGTATGTATAAACTGGGGGTTTTTGTGTGCATTTACACAACACGACCAATGGTGCACCCTGGATTTTTTGTGAAGAGGTGATTGAAAGCTCTGGAGGCAAGCTCCCCCAGGAATATTTTAGAGTCTCTACGAGGCCAATTCTGGTATTATGAATGAACAGTCTTTGTACACAACACCCTAGCAAGGTGACAGAAAAATCATACCATTTCACGGTCGTCTGTCCGAGCTATCGTATCCTCCACGCCATTTGCTTTCACTTTTAAGTTACATTTTTTTTTACGTGGACGTAAATAATAATCATTTTGAGACTACCAGAGGAGGGGCTCAAGCCCCCCAAACCCTCCTTCCTCGGGTCCCCCACTAGTACGACTGCTTACAAACACAATCGTTTGGCCAGGCGTATACAATGTTGTCTCAAGAGCACAATTCCTGCTTAAGATTCCCTCGCTAATGTAGTAATACCATTGAACTCTAAAAAGACTGGAATGATATCCCGTGATACCTGGCTTCAGGATTGAATGAATCCGTAATGGAGGCAGCCATGTAAGTCAAAACCACGCGTAGGAAAAAAGTTGTATTGAATTTTTATTTTTCAGGTTTGGTTGATTGTGATCAATATGCAGTCCTACCGACATTGTCCTATACCTACTAAGAATAAAAAAATAAAACTGTCGAAAAACTCGAAATTTGAGTTAAGTTTTTCGCAACACGTTGCGTGTTTTATCGCGTAAGCCCGTAGGGGACTGGGATGACCTGCAAATTGACCTACATATCAGCCTCCATGTTGGCTTCAAAATACAGTTTGCAGATATCGTCCCAGTCTTTTTAGAGTTCAATGAGTAATACGTCCTCAATAATCTAGTGAGTTGATAACATCAGAAAATATCGTGTTAATGCTTAATAGTTCCTAAGGCCAAGGGCTTACCCTTGCAGACGGACGCTGAATGATGGCCGGCCTGGACCCTGATTGGACTCAAGCTTTGGTTACACGAACAGGAGGAAATAAACGTGATTATAAGAATTAGGTTTCCTTGCTAGACCGAATTTTTTATGACTGCAAGTATTCTAGAAATGTTTTTCTACCCTTTCATTTTATTAATTTACCGTATTCCTTCAACCACTGTTCTCTGATAAGGCTTCCATTCGATACTATGCTCACACTGAGGTCCAGCTCTTTCTTGCAATACCGAACCATTTCGCCTACAAATTTCCCCTGGCGTCCTTCAATAAAAGGCTCGCCACCAGAAAAATTGATCTTCTCCATCCCTGTACCAAACAAAACGAGAATAAACGTCAGTTGAAAAGCGGAGTGCCACTGAGACTAAATTGTATAAAACCCCGATTATTTCTAGATAAAAGCGTCAGCTGCCATGCATTGCTCGCTAATGCTCAGCCGTTCTAATGGAAGACTATGAATATCTGCTACGTAATGAGCGAAGAAATATATCTCTTTTAAACATCTCGACTGTGCATCGGAAAAGCACTTGATATTTCGTTACTTAGAGTTTGACGAACTACAAAACGGCAGAAACGAAAAACGAAGAATGTTTAGATGTTTATAGTCTTTAACCGGTCATGGTTCATGAAGAATTAACGGACGAAATTTTTTCAATCAGTACACCTTTTGCTGTTCATTACCAAAAAAATACTATCATTAACGCCAACCTCAAACTCATTAACGCAAAAATACATTCATTTTATTCAATGGACATTCATTAGAATAGATACGCAACCATTTGCATCAAAGGGCATTCTATAGCGCCAACAGACGACCATTAACACCATTCTACTTTACATTAGGGACAATAAAATTTCAATTGCGCAAGAGAAATATGTTGCCTAATTGAAATTTTATTATCCCTAATGTATAGTAGAATAGTGTTAATGGTCGTCTGTTGGCGCTATGGAATGCTTTTTGATGCAAATGTTTGCGTATCTACGCTAATGAATGTAGACTGAATAAAATGAATCTATTTTTGCGTTAATGAGTTTAAGGTTGGCGTTAATGATAGTATATTTTCTCGTAATGAACAAGCAAAAGGCGTATTTCAATTGAACTAGGTAAAAAGTTAAAAGGTTGATAACTGCCGTAACTGATCTCAAAGAATATCAACGTTTCGAGCAAAAAAAGTTAACCAATGAAATGGGAGAAACAAAAACAAACAAATCAACGACTAGGTACCGACCAGGAAGTCATTTGCTATTTTTAAAAGACGATCAGCAAACTGGCATTAGGTTAAGCCCTCAAGGTCCCCAAGGGAATGGAAATACGTACGTGGTAAAAGAAAGACATCAGTAGGGGAAGCTGATGTTATGATTTGCCTATGCTAGATATTAACAAAAACTTACAAGGCGTTAAATAAAAGAAAAACTTTCGTTGAGTTCATATGGATGAGTGGTTCCTAGCATAAAAATGAGACGCCTTTCTTGTCTCTTGCGGCTATCGTTGCCCCGGGAGATATCGTTCTTTTCAGTTAGTTTGGTTTACTTAATTCCCTTGGCTTTATTACGATGAAGAAAGTGATTCTGTTTTATGTTTTACTCGCGCAATCAGTGAGATCATTGCACTATGCAAGCTCTTCCATGTGAATCCCAAAACCAGTGCAAGAAGAGTGAAAACGAAAACGTGGTTAAGATGAAACATGGGTCAAAAAAAGATTTAATACCACTGCCATACTAAACAGTCATAAAGAAAGAACAGAAAATTTGCGGATCATTGATATTGCTAATAAATTAGTCGAAGTGAACGATAATCGCAAGCGCAACTTCCACCTTCACGGTGGAAGACCTATCAGCTGCTTGTACCTGAAAAGTAAACTTGAAAGTAAGCTCTTGGGTCGTATTGTCTGTACAGTTTTTGTTTTTGGTTCCGTTTTCTTATATATTCCAGAAAACTGTAAAGCAACATACATGAATATTTCCATGTATTGGTATCTTATTTAATTGTAGGAATAAATCATTTATTGCTTTCCTTATTGCCAACCTTTTACCAATTTTTGCTAGATATCAAAATTAATATTTCCTTAATATTTCCTGCCAAGATAGGGGAATTTGATTGCATTTACAGAATCTGTGATTGCCAGAATCTTCATGTGATTCCCAGATTCTTCACAATGAAACAAAACAAAATTCCAGGAAGCAGATACTTAATAAAGAGAGCGCTTAGGACTCGTTAGCCCCCCCCCCCCCCCAATACAAAAACTGCTCCGCGGTCCCTGTACCAAAGTGAAAATGTTTACACGAGACCGAAATGAAACTAAAGCCATGTTCTTGTAAATATTTCGGTCCGCATTACAAATTTTTGTTCCGAACAACGTTTTTCTTGCTCTTTGCCACATCAATGGTTGATCTGGAGAAAGTGCGCGTTTTCAAGAAGAAAATTTCGTACCGGCGCAAGTTCGAACCGGTCTGAACTCATTCGTGTCGGTCCACCACCCGAAATGAGTGAGACCGGTCCGAGCTTATTTTTCGAACCAGGCTCATGTGAACAAGAACAAGGATTCGTATGGGGTGCGATCACAAGTCGTGCTGGTCTGACTTCGTGTTTACCGGTCTCATGTAATCAGCGCTTTATTGATTGACCTTTCTTGTTCGGACAGATTTTGGTGGTATCAAATCCAGTCTTAAAATCTTGTATTGAAGACTTGTACTAAGTGGCCTATCAGGGCTGTTTTGCTAAATTTAGAGATTATTTTGATATCACGTGAGGAGTGGTGTGATCGATTGAAGACGAAAAGCTGTTGTGAAGACCATCCATGGCCAAGTGATTGTATCAGAATTTTGGTAAACGATTTATTAACAAAAGAGCACAATAGAAACCTCAATATGGTTCTCACTTCCTTAAATATTGTTTAGCCGATTCCCTTTATTAGGTCAGCTGAATGCAACTACCAGAATACTTTGAAGTTTTTTCATTTTCATGCAAACATTGAATTCCCAAAGTGAATGGAAAGACAATTGCTCCGTTTTACGTTACAAAAAAGATTTTGAAAGGCATTCTGGTAGTTGTATTCAGCAGATGTATAAGGGGAATCGGCCATTAAAAACAAATGACACTTTGAAATTCAAGGCTATACGACAAAGGTCCTTCGAACTATAGATTATCAAGCATTGAAACCTTTTGCCCCCTATTTGTGGAGTCGCCAGAGCAAGATGGCGGCTTAAAGAAAGACAAATTTTAACGATAAATCATTGCTCGCTAAATGATTGATACACGGAAAACCTTGAAAAGTCAGCAAGTCAGAACCTCGATCAGGCACACGCTTCTTATTGGCTAAAAATTTAAATAGTCGCATCACCTGCGCAGGAGAGAAGTCACCGGGTGTCCACACGAGTGACGACAACCAACATCTTTTGCGAAAAATTCACCTCATTAGTTTCCTTGAACATTTTTCGGCCATTTTTTTTCAGCTGTCACGTTGCCTCTGCAAAAGCAGTTCCATGTGCAATTTTTGTTACGCTCTAGCGATGCGACAAAATTCCGTGGAAAGTTTGTCTATGCAAACTGAAAAAGACCTGTGGAGCCGAAGTTTAATCAAGCCCCGTTTACACTGTAACATTGGGACTTTTAAGCCAGATTTACACGAGCGACGTAAGCATAAGGACATGATCAATACGAAAACAAAGCACGATAGCTCCTCTGTTTGCTCTTGGCTTTTGCTTGGACTATGATCTTATGCTTGTGGTTACAACGATATATTGCAGGCTCGACTTTATTCCTTTGTTTTGCCTTTCGTTTTGTCCTTATGCTTGTGCTTATGTTCACGTGTAAACCAGGCTTAAGATCTACGACGTAAACTTCAACGACGCGTGTTTCGAGGCAAGAATTCTTCACGCAAAACAAAGAGAATGAATAATTTTTATTCTCCAGAGCATTCTCAACACCATCGTCGCTGTGCATACAACGTCACGCAGACCATTTTCACGTCTTTAGGACGACGTCAGCTCGCGGAGTGAAAAAAGCTGTTGTCTTTAAGATTGAATTCAACCCAAGACTACAGTCATTTTAGGAGAATTGGACCGTTTTAAGAGTCGTAAAACAAGCCTCAAGTATCAAGCACGGTGGTCTTTAAAGGACGTCGTCGTTCAAGTTGGCCTCGTAGATCTTAAGGTCCCTATTAGCATGTTTGGGAAACACGACTGGAAACGCGACGGCAACGTCTTATTTTCGCGCACGCACTTGGACGAGTACTTCTAAAATATTTTTGTTTGGAAAAGTGAACGCACGACGTTTGGAATTTAAAAATTGTAATAGTCATTTCATTCACATAGCATCGCCAAACGAAGACACGAGGAAATCCCTTCCTATTGCGTTCTACGAAGGTATTATTTCTGACGAAAAGCTGCTTTTTTGGAAGGAGTCTTTAGAAACGACATTCATCATTCAAGATTTCTATTTAGGCAGTACGAGCGACTTGATTGCAAGCGATACGACGAACTTGCATGAAAGGCCGAATTGAGAATCGAGGAAGGCTACATTCCTCGTCTTTCTAGCAATGGGCGCCAGTTTAGGTAGTCGAGGATAACAAGATGCGATAACTTTGGGTTAAGCAACTACCTGAAATATACGAAAAGAAACTTCGACGTTTCGAGCGATGGCCCTTCGTCGGGAAGTTAGTAGGGTGTGTCGGGAAAACAACATGAACTTTTGTATTGTTGAATACAAAAGCAATCACGTGATAAAAAGTACACCAATAAGATGGATTTGGTAAAAACAAAGTATAAACAAAAAATGTAAATCACATAACAGAATATATTAAGGAGGAATTAATATATTAATATATTCTGTTATGTGATTTACATTTTTTGTTTATACTTTGTTTTTACCAAATCCATCTTATTGGTCTATTTTTTATCACGTGATCGCTTTTTGTATTCAACAATATAAATACACACGCGTATTTCAGAACACATGGGAATTTCGCCTTTGACTGGCAAGAAAGTTTCACATCCTTCACGATCTAGCATTCTTACACATTCAACCCAAACTAGCCACTCCATCTCCTTTCATGACTTCTCTATTCTTTCCTCTTGCAATTCACCCCTTGAATTACTTATCAGAGAAAGTCTACTCATCAATAAACATAAACCTTCTCTTAATGAAAACATCACTTCCGTTCCGCTTGCCTTATTTTAATTCTCTCGCTCCTCTACTTGTCTCGTCTCATCTTTCACCTCCCTTATTCTCATTGGCTTTAATCCTAATGTGATACCTTTTGTAATTATAAATACAGTAGAACCTGTATATAACGGCCACCCTCAGGACTTCAGAAACTGGTCGCTTAATGCAGGTGGCCGCTTAATACAGGATCACTAAAAATACTCGCTGGGCGTGGTCAAATGTCAGTTTCAATAGCGTGTCATACGACACTGCATTCAAGCAAACAATAAGAAAATCAACGCTCTTTGAGGCGATCTTTACTTTCAACAAAGTTGCTAACTTGTAAATGTAGCGGTGCAATAAACGTACAGTTATGAAAAGGTACAATCAATTGTCTTTTGTTCTACTATGCAGTTATTTCCGACTTACAGTTCACAACGACATACATCTCATTCCGTCATTTCATAGTTCTTACGATTAACGTGGAGATAAAACGGAAATTCTGCTAAAGCAGCGTTGTTGGAAATAAAGTTCAAACCAACAAGCAACGGAAAAGTCATTGTATAGAGCAAGCGCATTGAAAGTGGTGGAGGTTATGACCTGGAAATCTCCTACAAGTATACGTTTGGAAGCCATTTCTTCACAATCACACTGCTCAAGAACAAGCTATCTGAAAAAGTAATTTCAAGTAGAGCTAGAGGGAAGCAGATTCGAAACAAAATTTTTTGCATCTCGTGATTTTGTACTGCAGCTCATTGCTGACATCTGGAAAAAAACTGACCATAATGAACGGTTAATTATAAGTATTAGCATTGTCATTTCTATGATGATGATGGATCGCTTCTTAATCACAATCAGACACAAGAAAATACTGCATGAAAACACATGTGGCTTTGGGTTTCCGTTTAAGGGTGACCGCTTAATACAGGTAAAAAGAACAAAGAAAGACAAACATGAGACTGCTTAAGGGTGGCCGCGGCCGCTTAATAGAGGTGGCCGCTTAATAGAGGTAACAATTACAGCATGTGTATGGGCCAAAATTCGGGACTTTGAAAACTGGCCGCTTAATAGAGGGTGGCCGCTTAATACAGGGCCGTTATATACAGGTTCCACTGTATCTTAATATTTCCATCTGTAATTACTTTGAAAATGTTGCGCGTCGGCAACGAAACGTCAGTGAACTTCTATTAAACTTTATTCGTGTGTTTTTGTCTATTCCTGAATGATGACACTACATCTCCGAATTTTGAGCTGGGCTCTCATCTTCATTTTACGTCTAATATAAAAGCTCATGTTGTTTTCCCGACACACCCTACTAACTTCCCGACGAAGGGTCTTCGCTCAAAACGTCGAAGTTTTTTTTCGGATATTTCAGGTAGTTGCTTCACCCAAAGTTATCGCATCTTGCTATCCTCGACTACCTACACTGGCACCCATTGCTCAATATATATATTTTGCATTTAATAATGATTTAGTATAGAAAATTTAGTATATTTCATCCTAAATAGCTGTAAAAACTAATAAAACAATGATAGCTGTGAGCGGCGGATATCTCTATGTCCGCGGTATAGCGAGAATTTCCACGATATCAAATTAGGTCTGTTCTATAGAAAAACCCGCAATGTTGCGGGTCCGCGAAAGATAAACCGAGACATAGCAAGGGTTTACTGTAATTACCTGCCATCTCTTTCGTCATGCCTTAGCAACACTCACCACTCCGCTCTATTTTTGTAATCGTTAAGCTTTAAAAGTTCCCGACACGTATATATAGTTATCATTTACTCTGATGTTACAGGTTATGTAACGAAACGTTAGTGATTAAAAATTATTTCCATTATCAATTGGTTCGTTTTTGTTTGTTTCAACAATGCTACTTGGAATAATATGCTGGGCAGTAATATTCTTGACAAGGTTTCAACAGCAGTGTAAACGCCATTTCAATTATCCAAATCGTTCGATTTGGACAAATATCGAGAACCGGTCGAAATATCACCTGTCTGTCCTCAAACGGCCATCAAAACTGATATAGACTCGAAAGTTTTAATTTAGATCAAGCATACTTAACAAGCATGCACGGTTTCACGAAGGATTATTTTAAAACTACGACACTTAACCAAAGTTTACAAGCGTAAACGATCAGTTACCAAGAGACCTGTTATCGAGTTTCCGAAGATAATAACAACCAAGGACATTTGCAATTCACATGATACCGGTAAAGGTACAGTTTCATTACGGTTTCACATTACGGTTTCAAATCGTTACGGTTAGCACTACGGTTTCATGCTTTTTCACACCGGTACCGTGTGAACGCAAGGCCTAACCGTAATAATTTCGTTACGGTTTCATTTCGTACAGGTATCGTGTGAACGGGGTCTTAAACATCTCGTGTCTTATGCAAATTCACTCAAATCAAACGAATTGTTCGAATATTCAGAGAACGGAAAGATGTTGGAGTCTTGTGGAGTACCAGCCATGATTTAAATAACTTGCAAATTTTAACAAATTTTTTATTCTTCGAAAGTTAAGTCCGCGTATACGATCAATTTCCCGTACTTGCATTTTCTTGGAATTCGCTTCTTGAATATCAAGACGAAACGCGAATTTAATGTCTTGTAAACCTAACATTATACGACATAAACAATACGATGAACTTTCTCACAAATTTCGACTTCGCTAAATGTAATAAAACCACAATTAGGGTCTGTTTTCGTGAAGTCGATCTGAGTTACACAAGAGTCTCCTGCACATTCTGTTTTTTTGTGTTGACAAGGAAAAAGGATTAAAATTCTTTAATCCTAAATCTAGCCGCCATGTTAAAGTAGAATGACTAGAAATCGATTGCATGATTGACTTGACATTTGGTGAAAGGGTTGACTGGAACATTTTCAGTTGCCAGACTTAACGTGTTCAGGGGTTGAAATTTGGTAATTTCAAACACGTTCGATACAAAAACTGATGAATTGAAAAGGAAATCGAAACTAGAAATAGCGTCCATCAGCATAATTGATTATCTTGAAAATGAAACTGATATTAAACTGAAAGTATACAGGTCGGTGACATTTTTGTCTGAGGACAATACACTAACAAAATGAAATAACTTTACTTGATTCTCTTGACTCTTGAGTCTTCAGAAGACTTACGAGCATTTGCAAATACGGTGACATTCTTGCGTTTGAGGGCGTCGTTAGAACTTGTGCAAGCAAGTCCAGGCGAAGGCTGATTATTGGAAGTAGATCGTATATGATTATTTTTATCCAAAAATGTCTTGAGCAAGGAATCTCACCTGCTTCTTTCAACATCTTTAGCCCTTTCATCGCTTCTTCGAGAGGAAGAACAAAAGAGGTCTTTGCTGTGTGAAAGCAGAAGCCACACTTGTAGTTGCATCTCCTGGTGAAATGGTAGTTCACACTGGTAGGAATTAAGCCATTTGTTAACATTAACTCGTGCTTTTCACTGGGATCGTCGGAATGCGAAATCCAGGTATACAGTTGACTGAAATCATGAATTACTTTAGGCAGTTTGTGAAGAAAACTCAACAGGATATTGCCCATTTCAAATTAACTTAGTAAATGGCTAAATACAGTAACACGCAATATTACGTTAATCTATTTATCATAACAGTATAAACATACGGTGTTGAGCGATGGGAAATCTCTCATTTATGACATGTATGTTTGAGTGGTGGTCACTTAGCGTTGCTCTTCTCGATGCGTTGTCATTTTTCCTCTGGCATTTTTAAAAGAAGTCATTCATTTCTACGGCGTTCATTTCTACAAGGTTGTACGTCCATGTTTACAACAAGCGAAAGAGGCTCGCTGACTACAGGAAGTCTTTTCGAAATCGATGTTGATCAAGGACCACTGTATTTTGCTTCAGCCACTGTAAAGCACAACTTGAACTTGCAAGCCAATGACTTCGATAGCGTATCTGCATCAGAATTCTTCAGCGGTATTCTTTATTATGTCAGTAACACAATCTTTCCTGAACAGGATCTCGTCCAAAGTAGAATTATGAATGCCTCTTTGAAAGAGCATCTTAAGACCTTATCATGTGATAATATCTGGAGCAGTTTCTCTTTGCTCCCCGAGAAGAAGAGCTTCCAACAAGGATTCACTCTTAAGTTCAAACGAGACAGCTTAGAAAGCCTGGACAAATACACCAAAAACGTTGTTAAGGTTGCCAAGACGCTCGGTTCGACGTCCATCTCAAAGCTCGTTCCCTACAATGACCAAGGCTTCCTCGTCGATGTTATTTCGTGCGAAACCGAAGATAGATTGGACCATTTCGAGCTTTTGACCGTAAAATACTCAAGCTATCGTCCTTCATTTGATTATGATAGCTCGGTTTTCCACAGCTTCGAGGAAATCCAAAATGTGCTCGACTTGGCCAACAACTGTACTCCTAATCCTGAGATTGAAAACTTAAAATATCTTGCCAAAAATTACACGAATAAACCCAGCTCACCGGCATTGCCAGAACAACGTCCGCATCCATTTATTGTTGTCGAAGGCCTGGACGCTGTAGGTAAGTCAGATGTTGGTAATTTTTGCAAGTTCAACAACGTTTTAAGGAAATGTACTAGGTTCCTCTTCCTCTACAAATCTGTTGCGTAGTTATTGGAGGAATCTTGAGATTCCGAATGAATTTGCTGCCATGTTGCACCGTGTTCAAAAACAGGGGGTCGAGCAGGTGGTCTTCACCATGATCTTCACTGATCTCCTCTCCCCTGAATCTACGGGCCGTTCACTAATGATTCATTTCTGATTTGTTTGTATTTCTTTTGAAATATCACTTAATAATATTTCCTGATAGCGTGTTTAAGGTAGTCTCTGACAGAAAAAAATGGATTTTTCAATGCTGTAGGAAATCGAATTTAAATCAATGATAATCATCTTTTCAATTGGTCAATTGCCATGGTAGCCAAAATAATAGGGGTGCAAACAATGAAGTATTGTACCCACTTTCAAACATGATGAAGTGCTACCAAATGGCCAGAGAAATTTTTTTATAGGTTTTTGTGCATTAGCAGACAGCTACTCTAAATACTAAACCTAAAAAACTATATTTTCCGAGCTTTGTCGGATTGTTTTTCAGATTCTTGTAGAAAACATATAAAACTTCAGACAAAGTAACTATACAACGCACGATTTTAAGAAAGCGTAACAACCTTGATTGTTATGTTCGGTTTCTATTTTTAAAATTTGGTAAGACTTGGTAAAAAGGCATATTTGATTTTACCTTTGAAAAAGATGCATTTCAACAACTTTAACAACTGGAGAAAAGCAGATTCAAAGCTTAACATTGAATTTGCATAGTACAGTCTGTAGTCTTCCAACACCTTCGAGAAGGACCAACAGATACTCTTCATATGCTCAATGCTTTAATAAGGTTCTTGCGTCAAGGTCAAGGTCAAAGTCAACGTAAAATTATCAAGGTAATTCAAGGTCACCGTGACTTCCCCTTAATTGCGCTACAAAACAACGAAGAGGTCATTCAAGGTCACGCCAAAGTTACTATTATCGCATTCTAAATCCAAACATGATTTAGACAAAATATAGCCACAAAAAAATTTCTGTAAAAAATCGATATTTTGAATGTGACCACTTTAAGTTACGTGTTTTTAAAAGCGTTCGAGTAGATAAGGAGACCGATGAATAGTGAAAACATACAGTAGGCATTGACCGGAATGTAGCCTAGCGGAACCATAGAGGATTTTACTTGAGTGTTGTGGTCTTTAGTGGATAAAATAGGTGTTTTTACATGTGCACAATAAAAAACTCGCAGCCTCGAATAATCGTTTCCATACTCGTCAGCAAGCCTGTTTGAGAGTGCGCGAAAAATTCTGACTTAAATTCCGACAAGACTTTAAAGGCGCGTTTACACGTACGATTTTTTGCCTTGTGATTGTCGTCCTGGTGTATGCAATAAACTCATGACAATCTATGCGGCAAGATATCTGCTTGTGATTCGCTCAGTTTGCCTTCAAAGCTCTCCTGAGTTCAAGACATACACCAAGATTACAATCGTGAGGCACAAAATAGCACGTGTAAAAGGCTCTTTAGGCCTGGTTTTCATTAGACTAGTGACATAAACATACGCAAAACAATATACGCAAACGCAATAGGTACTTCATGGTCGGTAAATCCCTTTGCAATGGGGAAGTACATAGAGTTCAATTGACTATGAAGTGCTAACTGCGCTTGCTTATGCAGGGGAGCAACTAGGAATTTCGAAGGGTAGAGGTTGGATGGTAGTGTAAATGCACCCCCGGGGCAACTTTGATCAGTTCGAGTGAGGGGATCTACGTGACATTGTGAAAGCAGTCACTAAAAGTGCACATATATAAATCCCACAAAAAGGGCAGAGGTCGAGACCCCCCAACATCTCCTCTAGTTGCGTCCCTGCTACGTCGTTATGCTTATGCTTATTCTGCAAATGAAAAACTGGCTTAGGAAGTGTTTATATGGAAACGAGCCAGCCCTACTAGTAGGGACGGCCCTTTTTGACAAGATCTCGCCTCCATGTGAAATCCGTTGTAAAATTTATTTTTGTTTACATCAGAGGAGGGCCAGCCCTCCTAAGCGAGATCTCGGCTAGAAGGGCTGGAATTTTTCAAGTAAACACACTCAGAAGGGGTAGCCCTCCGATAAAGCATGCGTGCTAGATCCAGCCCTGCTAGAAGGGCCAGAAAATTCACATGTAAAAGCGAGGTGAAATTCAGCCCTCTTTCTAGGGCTACGTTTACACTATACCAAATAGCTTTCCGTAGCGACGCGAAAACCATAGGCAGTACATTTACACTTGGAACACTATTTTCGGAGTGATTTTTGGAACAGAGACTTTGTTCCGCTCCACTCTTAAAAGTGGTACGTTCGATATCGGATGGGTTTTCGGGGCGCCTTGAGCCTTCGATTGCATTCAATATGGAGTTACGCGAGTATTTGTGTGTTGTTATTGTTGGATTATTGCAAACAATTTTGGGCCACATAGTACAATCACAGCAATTAATCGTATTTTTTGAGACGTTGGCGAGCTGGAGAAGAGGGAGTACGCTGTTACAAGTGCAAATCTCTTTGAGGCGAATTATACTCTGCCTTTCCTGGTCCGCTGTTTACACCATACTGGATAACTTTTTACAACAGTACAGAACTGTCCTGTTTACACTATACCGGAGATCTTTTTGTACCGGCACAAAAACCTCTCCAGTATAGTGTAAACGTACCCTAGGGCTATCCCTACCAATAGGCCACTAGGGAAACCCACAAAATCGTTAAAAATCCAGTTAGAAATAAAAACAGTCCGAGTCTCTAATGCAAATTTGCCAAAATCCTTTGAAATCCTTCGGAATGTATGTGAAAATAATAAAATGGTTGTGTTTCTGTGGACCAACATATTCGGTCAAGTGGCTACATTTCCTGTTAATACTACCAAGTACCAGCATGGCTTAACCACACCCCACCTCCAGCAATCACCAACAACACTGTTCAATTCCTACTGTACTGTTGCGTTATTAGACCTCTCTTTGTTTAACTGGAACCTAGCATAGATTTCTAATCACGAACATTCTTCCGTTCAATACTGCTATCTCCTCATAATCAACACTAGATCAAAATAACTTATATAGCACACAAAAGTAGGTAGATTAGGATTGTGCGGATAAAAAGTTCTTAAAACTTAAACTTCTAGTGGGATCACGTGTGGCGTCCCATCGCGATGGATCATTATTATTATTATTATTATTATTATTATTATGATAATTATAGTATTAATAATGATAACATAAATAATGATGATATTGATAATCATAGTTATTATTATAGTATTGTATTACGACATGTTAACTTTTAAATTAGATATGGTATCTTTAATATTCAAATGTTGTCGTTGAAAACTGTACTAACCGCTTAATCCTGTCACAGAGGCAAATTTCCCAAAATTTATAGAAATACGTTTAGAAAGTGTTCAAGAAGTACGTAACGGTTGGTAATGCTTGAGTTATTCATTATGTAAAAAACACAGTGCCGGATTACCCAACAGGCAAACTAAGTACGTGCTTAGGACACCAGCAAGAGAAGGGGCACCAAAGAATTTTGTCACATTACAAATTTTAGATATCAATCCTTCATGATAAGTTGACCACCTTGACTAGGGACTAGGGACGTATCTATTTTTGTAGCAGCGAGATGCCAGAACAGAAGAAGCAATGTTCTCGTCGCTAGTCATTTCATGTACATGACGTACATGAAGTACATAAGTTTTCGGCCTGCTTCGTACCGTCGTACGAACTGTACGAACTTCGTACGACATTACAGTAGTCTGTAAAGTCCGGATTCTAGCGCATTTTGGGATTTGGTTAAATTTTACACATTTTCAAAATCGACAAAAAATAGTCGGGGAAAACCCTTTTCCTTGATAACGTAACTTTCGGTTTCACTTCCGGTCACTTCCGGTCTCTTCCAGGAATTTGTTAACGTTACCGGGAATTTCAACACATTTTAAAAACGGGTCAAAATTTTTCAAAGTGTCTTGGGGGAATAACCTTAACATTCCATACATGCTCAATCTCCCTAACAACTAGCCTCACTCGATGTCAACAAAAAAACTATTTTCGGTTTGCTCCGTTGTTAGGGAGATTAGGCATGTATGGAATGCGGGGAATAGCGTCGCTGCTAAAGTCCCGCAACGACTGGCGGGGGAATTACCTTTTTTGACAGCACCGAAGGTGCGCGCGAAGCGGTTTTAAACAAACAACGTTGCTGTAAAATTTGTGGAAAAATTAGTTATTATCAGGAATAAAAATATAATAAATAAAAAATGGGAAATTGCATATCATCAAAAACAAGTAATAAAAACAGCAGAGCTGACCCGCACAGCGGTAATTCCAATAAGGATTCAGGCAAGGATACAAAGTTAGATTTAAATCTTCATGGTTGCACCTTTGGTGCTGAGACCTTCGGTCGATATCCACCAATAAATTTTAGAAAAATTCAAAAAAGTGGTTTTCGAATCGGCGCTCATGTTGATATTGGAATGAAAGATTTTGAAGCCGGAATGACGTTTGGGAAAAATAATATACATGAAATTCAGTTTTCAGAAAATAATAATCATTTAAAATTGTTAAAATCTTTAGAAAATGAAGAATCAACAAATAGCAACTCAAAAGAAAAAGATAAAATAATAAATACACTTATGAGCAAATTAACTATAAATGAAACAAAGCAAAGCGTGGGTGCATCTTCGGTGCTGAGGCCTTCGGCCGATGAAACCCGCGAAACCGAAGCACATCGGACGAAGTCCTCAGGACCGCAGGTCCAGCGACGGCAAGCCGTTCTGATACTTCACAGTAATTTTGTAATAAAAATATATCATTACAAAATTAATTTTATTATTCATCTTTTTCACGATCTTGTTCGCTTTGCTCACTTTTTTCAACAGTTTTTGTTTGTTTTTTAATAACATGTTTTCCAACTGTAACTCCTCCTGATAATATTCCAAGATATGGTAGATATGGTGATAGTTTTTCAACCACAGATTTTACATCTCTTTTTAATAATTTATCTTTCGCCAGTTCTTTTTCCAATTCTTCACTGCTTTCAATTGCTTCTAACCCTCCTAATAAATCTGCAAATTTACTAATTAGTAAATCTGTTAAAAATACATTTGCTTTTTCTGCTTGTTTAATTTCATATTCAGAATAAATTTTTAGTATAACTTTATCACTTGCTTTTTTCAAATTTTTAACCGATTGACTAATTTCCCCATCTTCAGATAATCTTATCAATTCTTCACGTTTTTTCATAACTTCTTTTTTTCCATCTTGCATTTTTTCCCGATCATCCGCTGAAGCTTCGCTTCTGAGCCCGAAGGGCGATGTGGATGGATCTGCTCTATTCTTTTTTTCCTGATCATCCGATGGGGATGCGTCCATTTGCGGTATTTTTACATAATCACTATTTTCACTCATTTATTTTATAACCAAATGGAAAAATTAAATTTATTTCTAAACATGAATATTTTTTTGTTTTCAAAGTTTCTAAAATTTTTTCCAATTCATTGCGGTCATCCACTCCTAAATATTCTTGAATTATTGTTGTCATATCTTTTTTATTTGGATTATAAAATGTGACTAATTTTGAAATATTTTCTCTAAATGGTTTTGCAATTGATGTGAGTTGTTGTGTAATTACAACAACGGAAAGATTATAGTGTCTAGCACTAATCCCAATTTAACCAATTCACTTGTTCTATTTTTAACATTTTTTCCACTTGTGCAATCATCAAGAATAATTAAGCTTTTGGTTTCTTTTGAAAAATTTACTATAAATTTTAACCAATCTTCAACATTATCTTGGTCACAGGGAATAGCAATAAAATCTTCATCTTTATCATATTTCCAATTTTCATAAGTTTTATTCCATTCAAATGTAGGACAAATTAGAAAAATATAATCAAAATAATTTTTATATTTTGATTCTATAAAATCTAAAAGATATTTTGTTTTTCCACAAGCAGTCATTCCAACAATTATCATATTAAATGGTTTAATTTCATCCTTCACGTTCACGTTCATTTTTTATTTTTGATGTTTAAAACTGAATTGAAGATAAATCTTTATTTACAATATTTAACAACCCATCACTTATTACAAATACATAACACATTACATTTGCTGTAGTAGCAGTCTTTTTAATTTCCAACATTAACCCAGATTGTGTGTTTACCAATTTTTTTCCAGTTCCATAAACAAAATTGTCGTCTAATGTTCTTAAATCAATACATAATGCAAAAGAGTCTTTGTAGAATTTTTCAATATCCATAACTGCATCACAGTCAAAATAATTACATTGAAATATTCTTTTTGCTTCTTCAAAAAATCTGCGTTTGGGAAATCCTTGGGAATAAACACTATTTGGAATTCCTGCAACACTAATTTTTACATCTGTTATATTTGGGTAAACAAATTGTTCACTGTCTGTAACAGTTTTATTTCTAAATAACAAGACAACCGCTTTCATACTTTTTCATGGAATATTTATGGTTTCATTGTGTAAAGTAGCGTTTTTATCCCATTCTACTGTTTTCATCAAAGTCACATAATTATATGACAATGATCTTCCTGTTGTGTAATTTGTTAAAATATCAGTTGCTAAATCTTGATTTTCAATAGTTTCATATTCCAATTCTAAATTTTCTAATTTGTATCCCGCAACACTTTCTCCACTTTGTGCAACCATAATTTCACTTGCTTTTGGGAAAGTTAAAATATATTGAAAATTATTAATCATACCATAAGGAGCATATAATCCATGGTCTACAAGAATTTTTTCCAGTTTTAAACATTGTTTTGTTCCATAAATGTCAAACATTAACTTATCAGAAACTTTTTCGGTATTTCCACTTGTTGTTCCACTATCGTCTTTTGAAATTAATTTTCTAAGATTTTCTCTCCCAATACCATACTCGACCATATCTTCTCTTTCGAATTTAGTTTTCCAAAGATCTTTGTAAATTTCCAAAATAGATTCTCCACTATTATCATAAACAATTTCACCAGCAAATTTTACAACTAATCTTTTCTTTAACAATTTTGATAAATTATTTAAAAACCACGATTTAGTATTTGAATTTTTAAAATTAAATAATAATCTTAATGAATCGGGTACAAGACATAAATTAGGGTTTAATTTTGGAATATCTATATAAAGGTCTTCTTCTGGATTTACTGAATTTGGATTTAAAGTTACATGTCTTGTTCTGGTTCCTTTAATATCACTCATTTTGGATCTTTTATATCCTGGATATAATTTGTTTTCTCTATTCATTTTTTATTATATATAAAAATATAAAAAAATTAAAATTTTTCTTTTTTTTATGTCTTTTTGTTTTCCTTATTCTTCCGGTATTCTTTGTATTCATTGTATAAAAAGTAAGCAATTGCAATAGCTAATATCCATAAATTTTTAGCTAGAAAAGCAATACCTTTTGCACCCCATGATAATATTTGAGAAATTAAATTTAAAACTGCTGAAATGACTGCACCAAAATTTTTACCTATATTTGCAATTGCTTTTCCCAATTTTCCAACTGCATTTGCACCTTTTTTTAATGCGTTTCTTGCTCCCATAACTATTACTGTAATTATACCCGCAACAGAGATTGCCACTGCTGATAAACCTGCGAGATTTTCTTTTGCCCATTTTTTAAATCTTTCTAATCTTCCAAGATCACTATCTTCTGCTTGTTCATTTAAAATTTGTATTCCTTCTTCACTGATTGGTTTTTCACCATTTTCAAGTCTTGCTTTATCTGCGTATAATTTTGCAATTTCTGAAAAACCCTCGTATATATCTTTTTGGGGTTGAGTTATTTCTAAATCAGCTTTATTTTTCCAATATTCATATTCTCTAACAAATGAATTAATTTTTCCACGTAAAACTTTTTCTTTTCCTTCTTTTGGTAAATCAAAATAGTCTTCACCACCAACCGGAGAGACAGCTTCTTCAAAATTTAATAAACCTCTAAATTCTCTTAAATCATCTGAATCAAATAATGATCTTCTTGGATCATTTTCATCTCTAACTAATTTAACCAAGTTATTTTTGTCAACTATTCTATCAATTTTATCATCAATTTGTGAAATGGTATTTTCAACTATATTTTTTCTCTCAATATTTGTCATTTCAATATCCTCATGGCTTCCATCGGATATTTTTTTATCTATAATAGAATCTGACGTTTTTATATATTCTTGTTTTGCTTTTTCAAAAATATCTTTGAATTCATTAGTATTTGCTTTATTCCTTCTTGTAAATAATTCTGGTTTATTATTAACAATATTACCAATTTTTGTATCTTTATAAATAATTGAAACATTTCCATCACCGTCGTTTAAAAACTTAGTTTTTTCTAACAATATACTATTATTTTTCCCATTTTTCTTTTCAGGAGTGAAATCAAATATATCTTTGAAAACTTTTTTTTTATCAGTAGTTATTGATCTTTTAATTCCTCCCAAATTTTTTTTGAATCTTTTTAACAAATTTTCAGACTCAGGATTTTCAACCCTAACTTGATTTTGATCAGTTTGACTCGTTAAAGGTAACAATCTAGTTGTTTCTCCAGTATCTAAATTTGTATCAGCAAAATTTCCCCCACTTGTTTCTTCAACCTCACGTTCTTCCTCTTCTTCTCTTGTATTTCTATCATTTAATTCTATATCATCAAAACCGTTATTATCCATTTATTTTATACATTTTATACATTTTTAATATTTTCTTCTGGGATCCAAGAGTTATGTTGATTATCATAACCTTCCCACTTTACCAAAACCATTTTTTTTCCTTTAACTTTTTTTCTTTTTAATATTTTCTCTACTTTATACAAACCACTCACATCATCAACAGCTAACAATTCCTGTTCATAAAATTTACCAATTATTTGTTCTCCATCAAGGTCTTCCAATTTATGCATGTTTGGATCACCTCTAAATACTTTTACAATTTTAAAAATTTCTTCTGTAAAATTAGTTTCATAACCTTTTTTAAATATATTTTTATATTTTGAAATTCTAACAGTATCACCAATTCTAAATTTAGGAAGAGGTAAATTTCCCAATGGATGACCATATAGTGTAATCCACACTTGGTCTTTGTTAGATTCATTTACATCAACAGGTTTCATTAATATACTTTTATGTTTAGTATTGTTATAATTTTTTACAAGCTTTTTTAAAACAGAGATCCAATTATTAGTTTTATTTTCATAAAAATATTTCCACATGGATGTTTTTAAAGTTCTATTAAATCTTTCAACTATAGCTGCTTTTTTAACAGATTTAGAGGAAAAATATTCAACATCATGTTCCTTCAATAACCACTTTACTCCAACATTATAAAATTCTTTTCCTTCATCAAATTGAGCTACATTTGGGTATTTACCAAATCTTTTTTTAAATTTTTTAAGTAATTTATTAACAGCTATCGTCATGTTGTAAGTATCTTTTCTATAAACAGGAATAGCAAACGCATAACAACTCAAAATTTCAACAGCTGTAAGAATCCAGTAATAATCTTCATTATCTTTTTTATATTTTTTCATATCAATTAAATCCATTTGTATTTGGTCACCCAAGTCTTTAACAAATGTTTTTTGAAATTTATGTTTTTTTACAAGTGGTTTAAATCTTGTAAAAGTATTTTGTGTTTTTAACCAGTCTTGTACAATTTTTCTACTAACGTTTAATCCACTGTCTTTTGCTTTTTGATAAAGTCTTTCTGCAGATTGATAACCTGTTTCTGGGTTGTAATAAATATCTCTTAACTCTTGTTCAATAACAAACATTTTGTCACTAACTTTATTTCCGTTAATGTTTTCTTTGCTCATTTATTTTAATAAAAATAAATGAGTGTTGAAAAAGCAGAAAGAAAATATTATGGAAAAAATTATGATTTTGTGATGAATGAAATAAAAACTTTGAATAAAAAATTTAAAGAAAGTTTTTTGAAAAAATATCCATATGCAGATATGCGAAGATTTTACTTCGAGCATGATATTAATAAAGATGGAAGTTGGGAAAAAACAATAACATATTTCAAAAACAATGGGTATATTTCAACAGACATAAATTCAGATACATTTAAAAATTATCCAAATATGACAAAATATCTTTATATTAACAAACCTTCCGGTCCCTCTGCTAAACCAAACTTTCCAAAAATTTGGACAGCTAGCGGAAGCATACAAGAATTACCAAAAGGTAAAAGACATGTTGATTATACAGGAAAACATTATTATTGGGATAATTTTCCTACGCAGTATATTTTAAGTTATCCAATTAATCAATTTAGAATTTATGTAAACAACACAGATTATTTTCAAAGTAATTTACCTGGATTGAATCCACCTAACGGTATAACTACAAATGATAATGCTAGATGGTCTCTAAGTGAACCATATTTTCAAAGCATAATTGGTACATGGATTGCAACTTATGGATGTGGAATTTCAATTCAACATTTATTATTTTCAGCTAACGTTCCAAAACAAATTACATCATTTATGAGATTTCATGTTTATTTTACAACAAGAAGAATTATGCATCAATTGAAAAATGGTGATGATAAAATCTTTTATAAATTTAATGCACAGTTTTTAAAAGATCATTATCCAAAATGGACTTATCAAGAAATTATGAAAATAAAAAATGAACATTTAGGTCAAGATACCGTAGGTGTTGATCCATGGAAAAGATATCAACATGGTCCGGGTCAAATTAGAGACACACAAAATGATTACAAAAAATTTGTTCCAAGAACCTCAGATGGATTAATAAAAAAAGGAACTGAATTATTAAATCAAAGCATTGAAGCATATCTTTATGCAATCCTTGGAGCACAAGCAAGAACAAGACAAAGTATTGTTTCAAATAGAGCTTCAGCTTTAGAAACACAAAAAGTTTTTAGACAAATTTTTGAAGATTCAATTATAAATTATGATACATCAACCTGGATAAATAATATGAATACAGCAGTTTCATCAACAAATGTGGTTTTAAATACAGCTATAAGTCCAACATTATGGTTGATTCCATCATCTTTAATAATTTTAAAAGATCCTATTGAAGGTTATAATAATAAATTAAAAGTTTCTGATGAAAATATGGTTTTTGGAATTAATGAAAATTTAAATTATTATGGAATTGAAAACAAAACAAAATTACAAGGAAACGAAGTGAAGAAAAACGAAGTAAATAAAAATGACAACAAAAATGAAATAAAGAAAAAAGACAACAAAAATGAATCCAAAAAAGATATAAAGAAAAATGAGTCCAAAAAAGATTTAAAAAATAATAAATTAAAAGACTTTTCAAAAACACCTATTGGGTCAACTGAATCCCTTGCGGGTGAAAATTTATGGATTTTATCTTTTGCAATAGTTGGAGGAGTTTTAATCGCAAAATATTTATTATAAAATAAATGACAATATCTTTAAAAATTTTTATACCCAAAGGATCAAAAAATGAAACCGGTGACGGTTGTGAAAAAACAATTGCATTAGACGAACCAATAATGTTAAACAATTGTTCAGAGATGTTTGTAAAATCTATAAGTATTTTTTGGGATTATAATAATTTGGATGCAAATATTCATCATTATACATATGATACACAAGGTGCTAATACAAAAATTGGATTCAAAGATGGGTATTATACTTTTAATATTTTAAAAACAGAATTTGAAAATGTTGGAAAAATAGAACTGGAACAAATTGATTTTTCAGGAAAATGTACAATAAAATCCGATAAAGAATTAAATTTACAAACATTTGCATCCATACTAGGATTTCCTGTTAATAAAGTTATATCTCCAAATACATTAACTGAAAGTGACAATGAAGTAAATATCAACAATAATTTGGAATATGTAAACATAAGTTGTAACATGATTGACAAAAGTAAAAATTTTGTAAATGGAAAAAAAAGTGACATTCTTATTCAAGTTCCAATAACAACAGAACAAACACTAAAAGGTAGTATTTCTAGAATTTGTATGACTGAATCCGAAGGGTCTGCGGGAGGGGTTAAATTATCAAATGGAATTTATAATGAAATAAAATTCAAAGTGGAAGGAAACAACGACAGTTCAATTGGAAATGTTTTATTGGAAGTCAAAATTAAATAATTTTGTTGTTATAAAATAAATGAGTTTATTCTATGGATACGAAAATAAACATGAATCTGACCGTGGAAACTGTGTAACAGGAAAACTTTCCACTGCAGGTGGTGAAATGAAAGGAGATATTAATATGGGATCAAATCATATAATAACATCAGTTGATCCATCACAAAATTCACATTTAGCTAGGAAGAAATACGTCGACGACCGTATTGATGATAATCTAAACATTCTTAAAAAGGATGTTAGTTTTTCAGTGTTGAAAGATAATTTTTCTTTGAAATTTCATAATTTATATTTTGTTGAATATAATTCAATATATGATTTGTTGTTTGAAAGAAATGGCGGAAAAGTAAAAGAACTAATTGATTATGGAATTGAAGGAAACAATTTTAAACAAACAACAAAAAGTCTTCAACCTTCCTTGTGTTTAGAAAGTGAAAAGGAAAATAATAAATATTTTTTAAAATTTAACAGCGGATATTTAACTTCAAATTCCAACATTAATCCAATATCAGGAAAAAAAGATATTGTAAATGTTTTTGTTGTTTATAAATTGAATTCTGTTCCTTTATCTGGAAGTGATTGGTTAAGAGGAGAAATTTTTGGACATGATAATGGAGGATATGACAGATTTGTTTGTTTTGCAAATCCAACTACAAGAGAATTGATTATTTCTGGAGATAGTATGGATTACTTTGGTATTGGTTCAAATAATGTAAATCATAGATCACCACTTGCTGCTTTTCAATCAAAAGCAAATGCTGGAGTTTTGAATAAATGGATATGTTTGAGTATTCATTGGGATATGTATACAACACCAAATAATAATGAAAGTAGTGTTTATTGTAATGGAAAAAAGTTAACATCTTTTACACCCAAAACTGTTTCAGGAGATACAACTTTAACAATTGGTGATATAAAAAATAACACAAATTCACCTTTTGATGGTTCAATATCTTTCTTTTCAATTTTAAAACACGAAAAAATGACAGAAAAAGAAATTTTGTTTTATCATTATGTTCTTTGTAATTTATACAATGTTGATCATGATCCAATAAGGGTATAAATTTGTATAAATACCTAAAATTGTTAAAATAAATGAGTGTTATATTTGATGACGATTTTAGTTCAAAAACACAAAGTGAAAAAAATTTCTTATTAAATGAATTTGATAAAAAATTATCTTTAACAGGCAGAACAATGTCTGGAAATATTGTAATGGGAAATAATAAAATTGAAACAACTTTGGATCCTACAGGTGATAAACATTTAGCTAGAAAAAAATATGTTGATGACCAAGATGAAACAAAATTATCCCTGACTGGTGGAAACATGACAGGAGATTTGGATATGGGAAATCATCATATTCTTCACGCAGCAAATTATTCTCCTTCTTCTAATAATCATGTTGTGAATAAAAAATACGTTGATGACCGAGTGACACCAAATACAATTGCAAATATTTATAATTTACAAATGGATGATTTGGGAATTTTTGAAGTTAAAGATGATGTTAATTATATTGAATACACCGGGAACGGTGGAAGTGATAAAAAGGTTGAAAAACTTTTGAATTTGTCAAGAAAAAACGATTGGAATTTCAAACAAGATGATACAAACAAACAACCATTTTTCAAAAAATCCACAATTAATAATAATTTTTATTGTATTCAATACCTTGGATCAAACAGTAACAATTTACATTTAGCTTGTGAAGAAAATATTTTAAGCTACCAATACTTGAATTTTTACTTTGTATATGGTTTAAAATCATTAAATTCGTCTAACAATGAGGTATCGTTGTTTAAAATCATAGATAATGAAACAGTAAGTCAACCAACTCCTTTTGATTTTGGTATTTCTTATCGTAATTCATTATTATACATCACAAATTCATCCACGTCTGCAATTTCAAATGGCAGATGGCAATTGAAAGCAAATGCAACTCAAATAAACAAATTAATATGCCTTTCTGTTCATTGGGACCAAGGTAATCTCCGCGGTGTTAAAAAAGGAAATCTTTATGTAAATGGAAAAGAAATTGTTTCTTTCAATACAAACGCTAGAAAGTATCACACTCCAAATATGAAAATTTATCTTGGATCAAAAAATAAAGACCATGGAAAAATGGATGGAGAAATATTATATGTATATGTTTCAACAAGAAAAATGAAATATCCAGAAATTGTTTTAAATCATTATCTTCTTTGTAAAAAATATAGTGTTGATTTTGACGAAGATGAAATATTAAAATATATATATAATTAAATAACTAAATAAATTTTAAATAACTTTTAAATAACTTTTAAATAACTTTGAATAAATTTTAAATAACTTTGAATAAATTTTAAATAACTTTGAATAAATTTTAAATAACATTTGGAAGGTTTGTGTTTATTTAAAATTTACTTAGGTTTTACTTAGCTTTTATTTGAATAAATTTTAAATAACGCGAAGCGTGACAGCAAAGCTGTTTTGAATAATGTTGAATAAATTTTGAATAACATTTGTGGTTATTTAAAATTTACTTAACTTTTATTTAATTTTATTCATAAATAACGCTTGCGCTCAGATTCGCTGTTTAAATAATTTTGAATAAATTTTAAATAAATTTAATAAGGTTATAAATAAATGAGTGAACAGGGTGAAACAAGTAAACAATCAAGTAATGAAAAAGTAACATCAGTTGAAAAATCTGTTAAAGAAAAAGATCCAAGAAAAGTTGAATTGGGAAAAAAATTAGCAAAAATTTCAAAAGAAGCAAAAGAAAGAAAAGCAAAAATGCGAAGTGAATCAGACCGCGAAGCGGGTCACGAAAGAACCCGTTTTGCAAAAGAAATAAATGATTATGTAGATTTCGGGTATTTTGTTAGTGGCGTAACAATTGTTGCTGCACTTGGAGGTTTATATTATGCATATAAAAGCAATAAAAGACTTGAGCGAAGCAAACAAAATGAGTGAAGCGAACAAAATGAGCGAAGCGAACAACTTGAGCGAAGCAAACGCGAACAAAATGAGCGAAGCGAAAGCGAGCGAAGCGAGCAAAGTGAACAAGAAAACAAAAAAGTTAAGATCATAAATAAAAATAACTATGAAATTACTAAATGTAAACCATCGCGCTTAGTGACGGTTACACCATGTTCTATAGAAAACCTGTGAAAATCTGAAAGAAAATAAAGTTTGCAAAAAAATTTTTTATATGTATAAATAAATGGGTGAAATGAATAGAAAAGAAGTTATGAATGAATTATATGATTCTACAATAATTACATTGGGTGCTGTTGGAGTTGGAATGATATCAAGAAAAGTAATTAGTGATGGTTTATCAACTCCATCTAGTTTAGTTCCTACTTTAAAACTCGCAGCAGCTGTGGGTTTATCATCACTTGCAGTTAAATATGCTCAAGACAAAAAATGGATTCCTTCTGATCCTTTCAAATCATAAAATAGAAAAAATGTATAAATAAATGGAAACAGTAGTTGGTGGATTATTTAACGCAGTTGCTTTTGCAGGTGCTGGATTTTTATTTTCAAAATTAAATCATTCTGGGTATGAAAAAGAAACAAAAAGACATAATGAAGCAATGGGAAAATTGAGTGAAGCGAAAGAAAAATGGTATGAAGATCAAGTAAAAAGAAAACAAGAAATTGAAAAATTAAGACAACAATTATCTGATGCAAATGCTGATATAAATAAAACAAACATGTCTTTGAAAAATCTTGCTGAAATTAATAATCGTTATAAATATTTAAAAGAAGAAGCAAATGAAGAAGATAAAAAAGAACCAAAATTAGAAGATTATTATAAACCTTCAAATGAAATGAAAGAATATCAAAATGTTGTTTTTTTTCTTGTTGGTCTTTCAGGTGGTTATGTGGTTTATAAATTTTTATAAAAATTTTTTTAAAAAAATTTTTCTTTAAAAAAAAATTTATCTTAAATAAATGGAAAACCATTATCAACAAAAAACATTTAAACAATTGTGGAATATTGCAAGAGAAAGAAAAATAAAATATTATAAAACTTTTAACAAAAATCAACTTGAAGAAATGCTTAGATTTGAAATTAGCAAACCAAATGAAAAGTATGAAAAATATTGTAGAGAAAAAATGAAAAACCCAATCTCAGTAATAGCTATAAATAGAGCAACTGGTGAAATCTTAAATTTTAAAAGTCTTGGATCTGCTGCAAAAAATTTTAATATGAATCCGGAAAGTATAAAATATAGAATTAATAAGAAAAAAGATTTGAAAATTAATGGACAAGAATTTTTGATTTTTTATGACTGTTGAAAAATTTTGATTTTTTTAAAATTTTTTTTAAAGGAAAATTATTATATAAATAAAAGATAATAAAAGATAATAAAATATGAACCGTGTTAACTCAAAAAAATATATTGAAAAATATATATATATGAAGGCCAAAGTTTGCTGAAAAATTTCAGCTTTTATGATGATGAAGACTATTTATTTTATGTTTTTTCTAATAAAATTGGTAAACTTTCAGGTGATGGGGAATTATTACCACATCATGAATTTTTGATAAATTATAAAGAAAAATTTTGTATTTTCAATGATTTTGAAATTGATTACAACCCGAAGGACGGCTCCGCCGGTGGAGAAAAAATTTATACTACAACTTACAAAATTATTTTAGTTCCAAGTTTAAAAAAATTATGTTCGTCATTTAATATTTTTATATTTAAAAAAATTCAGTAATCAGTTATTTTTTTTTAAATTTAATCACGTGACCAAACATGAAAAAAATTTTCAATTTTTTTTTAATTTTTTTGACTTTAAAAAAAAATATATATATAAATAAAGAATGAATACAAATGACCATTTAAATAATTCAAAACGTGGTCGTGGAAGACCAAGAAAATATCCTTTTGGTTCTTTTGTAGGACCAAGACGGGAAAATAGAGGAAGACCAGCAACATTACCTCCAGAAAAAAGACAAAATGAACGAATTTTTGTTAGAAATAGAGGAAGACCAAGGCAAAATCAAGAAATTTCTTCATCAATTTTAGACAAACCAATTACAGAAGAAAATTTACAAGCACCTTTAAGACCAACTCAATATATAAAACCAAGACAACAAAAAAATAATTTTGTTGAAAAATCAAAGGAAAAAGCAAATAATTTGTTAGATAAATCTAAAGAAGAATTGATTAATTTATTTGATAAATACAACCCATCAAATAACAAAGGAGTTGGAAAAATAACAAGTTGGTATAATCATCTGAAAGATAATGTTTTAGATATATTTAACAAAATACAAGGTAAAGTTTCGACCCCAACTGCAAAATTTAAATTAGATAAAGAAGCTCTTAAAGTAACAAAAAGATATGAATTGGATTTAACAAAATTTGAATTATCTTTATATGATCCTTTAAGTATATTGAAAAAAATAAAACCATTGGTAATTAAAAAATTCAAAAAATATCCAAGCACAAAACAACAAATAACTCTTGTGTGTTTGATGTCAAAAACAAATCCAGCAACAGGAGAACAAACCACAGACAATGCTCATTTTCATAGTTATTATGAAGAAATTTTTGATGGAAGTAATTTTGATGAAATATACGAAAAAATGACTCAAAAAATTATTTTGAGTTTTGAAGAATTTTTAAAAAATTCAAGCTTATGGAAATTTCACAAAGGTTTGAAAATAATTCTTAATATTAATGAAATTAAACGATTACTTGCATCATCTTATATTCCTACTCCAGAGTTTTTAAAAAATAAAAAAGCAATTATCAATCCGCAAAATGAGGATCAAAAATGTTTATTATGGTGCGTCACAATAAGTGAACTTTTGAAAACTACTCCTAATTTAAAAGATCCTGGAAGAATTACAAAAATTTTAAAAAAGAAATCTGAAAGTTTTAATATAAAAGATATTAATTTCCCATGTGGATTTTCTGATATTGATAAATTTGAAAAAAATAATAACATTGCAATTAATTTATTTGGATACAATGAAGAAAAAAGATTTGGGAACGGCGGAGCCGGCGCAAGGCGTAAAAATCATGAAATTTTTCCTTTGAGAGTAAGTAAATTAAACTCCCCCGGTCTGGGTAACAAACACGTAAATATATTGTTAATAACTAATGAAAATGGGGATCGCACGAAGTGCTCAGAACCAGAGGTTCAAAAACATTATTGTTTAATTAAAAATATGAGTAGATTGTTTTCAAAACAAGTAAATAGAAACAAAGAAAAAATACTTGTTTGTAATTATTGTTTACAAAATTTTAGAACTGAACAAACTCTTAAAAATCATTTAGAATATTGCTCAAAATATGAATGTGGAAGAACTGTTTATCCAAATAAAGGAGAAAAATTAAAGTTTAAAAATTATCAAAAAATGCATGATATTCCATTTGTGATTTATGCAGATTTTGAATGTAATTTAAAATGTGAGGATAAAAATATTGGAGAACCGGTAGGTGACCGCGCCCCGCGCACAAAACAATTTCAAAAACATGAACCATCCGGATATTGTTATTTGGTAAAGTGTTTTGATGATAATTTATTTAAACCAAAATTATTAAAATATACAAAAAAACCTGGTGAAGATATTTCTTTAAAATTTGTAGAAAGTTTAGAAAATAATATTAAAAAAATACATGAGCAATTTAAATTTCCAAAAAAGATAATATTAAGTGAAAAGGATAAAACAGATTTTAGAAGAGCTGAGAAATGTTATGCATGTGATAAAAAATTTGAAAAAGACGATAAAGTTAAAGACCATTGTCATTATACTGGAAAATATCGAGGTGCTGCATGTATTAGTTGTAATACACAAATGAAAAAACCAAAATTTATTCCAGTTATATTTCATAATTTACAAAATTATGATAGTCATTTGTTTATAAAAAATCTAGGTGTTTCAGAAGGCGAAATTAATTGTATACCCAACACTGAAGAGAAATATATTTCATTTACAAAAGAAATTATTGTTGATAAGTTTGAATCTATAAAAATAATTACAGAAAAACAACTTCAAAGTAAATGCAAAGAAAATATTATTGAGTGTGAAGAATTACCATCAACCAGTGAAACCAGTGAAAACCCAAAGTATAAAATTAAAGAATTGATTAATGTTAAAAAACAAATTAGATTTATTGACAGTTTTAAGTTTATGCAAAGTAGTTTATCAAATTTAGTTAATAATTTAGATAAAAATGAAATGAATATTTTGAAGAAATTTTATAAAAATGAAGAACAAAGAGATTCGACTGGAGGTCTCAGCAGCAAAGCTGCATTATTAACTAGAAAAGGTGTTTTTCCATATGATTGGTTTGATAATATTGAAAAATTAAAAGAAGAAAAACTACCTGACATCAAAGAATTTTATTCTAAATTAAATGATGAAAATATAAGTGAAGAAGATTATAAACATGCGAAAAATGTTTGGAATAAATTTAATATTAAAAATATGAGAGAATATCATGATTTATATTTGAAAACTGATGTAATTTTATTAGATGATGTTTTTGAAAATTTAAAAAAGTTTGTAAACAAAATTATAAATTAGATCCAGCATGGTACTTTACTTCACCTGGATTAGCATGGGATGCAATGTTAAAAATTACAAAAATTGAATTGGAATTATTATCTGATACTCAAATGTATCTTATGGTAGAAAATGGAATAAGAGGTGGAATTTCAACAATCACAAAAAGACACGCAAAAGCTAATAATAAATATATGGAAAACAAATATAATCCTGAAGAAGATAATGTTTATCTTTCTTATTTGGATGCAAATAATTTATATGGTTGGGCAATGAGCAAAAAACTTCCTGTGAGTCATTTCAAATGGATGGTAAACAAAGAATTGGAAAATTGGAAAAAATATAGTTGTATATTAGAAGTTGATTTGGAATATCCAGAAGATTTACATGATTTACACAATGAATATCCGTTAGCACCAGAAAGATTAAAGATTGGTAATGTTGAAAAATTAATTCCAAATTTGAATAATAAAGAAAAATATGTTTTACATTGTGAAAACTTAAAATTATATGAAAAATTAGGATTAAAAATTAAACGAATTCATAAAGGTATTAAATTTCATGAAGAAGATTTTATGAAAAAATATATTGATTTAAATACAAAACTGAGAACAAACGCAAAAAATGATTTTGAAAAAGATTTTTTCAAGTTAATGAATAATTCTGTGTTTGGAAAAACAATGGAAAATGTTAGAAACAGAGTTGATATTCAATTGGTAAATAGAGAAGAAAAAGCATTAAAATTATTTTCAAAAAGTAATTTTTCTAAAAGAACAATATTTTCTGAAAATCTAATTGCGGCGCATATGCATAAGAGTAAAATTAAGTTAGATAAACCAATATATTTAGGAATGAGCATATTGGATTTATCAAAGACTTTAATGTATGATTTTCATTATAATTATATTAAGAAAAAGTATGGTGAAAATGCATCATTATTATTTACCGACAGTGATAGTTTAATGTATGAGATTAAAACCGAAGATTTTTATAAAGATATTTCACCAGATGTTGAAAAGATGTTTGACACAAGTAATTATCCAAAAGAACATAAAAGTGGAATAAAAACTGGATTAAACAAAAAAGTAATTGGAATGATGAAAGATGAGTGTGGTGGAAAACAAATTGAAGAATTTGTGGGGTTGAGAGCAAAATTATATTCTTATAAAATGTGTGAAGATGAAAAAGACAAAGCACCAAAGGTGTCAAAAAGATGTAAAGGTGTTAAGAAAAATGTTATTGAGAAAGATATAACGTTTAAAAATTATAAAGATTGTTTATTTACTGAAGAAGAACAAATACGAAAAATGAATTTAATAAGACATAGAAATCATGAATTATATACTGAAAGTGTTGAAAAAATTGCATTGTCATCAAAAGATGATAAAAGAATAATACTTGAAAATAAAATAGATACACTTGCATTTGGTCATTACATGAATGAGATGATTGACACTTATGAGAATATATTTGGATTTAAACCGTAAAATACTTTATCAGCAACGTTGTTTGTTTAAAACCGCTTCAAGCGCTCCTTCGGTGCTGTCAAAAAAGGTAATTCCCCCGCCAGTCGTTGCGGGACTTTAGCAGCGACGCTATTCCCCGCATTCCATACATGCCTAATCTCCCTAACAACGGAGCAAACCGAAAATAGTTTTTTTGTTGACATCGAGTGAGGCTAGTTGTTAGGGAGATTGAGCATGTATGGAATGTTAAGGTTATTCCCCCAAGACACTTTGAAAAATTTTGACCCGTTTTTAAAATGTGTTGAAATTCCCGGTAACGTTAACAAATTCCTGGAAGAGACCGGAAGTGACCGGAAGTGACCGGAAGTGAAACCGAAAGTTACGTTATCAAGGAAAAGGGTTTTCCCCGACTATTTTTTGTCGATTTTGAAAATGTGTAAAATTTAACCAAATCCCAAAATGCGCTAGAATCTGGACTTTACAGACTACTCATTACACGAAGTAAAGACGGTAAATATTTTAGCTCTTCAAGTCTTGAGGGTAAGTGGTCACTTTTAATTTTTTAAAGCATGAAACTTTGTCCTTTCCAAACAGAAATTGTGATATAAAGGCTTAATTTTGTTTTTGTGTTGTTTTAACGCGTTATAACTCAAATAGCAGATGAAACTTAACCAACTGAGTGGATCACAAAAACTTAAACTGGCCGAACAGAAGAAATAAAAAGATGCTGAACTAATCCAGAAATTTCCAAAGTTGACATCATATTTTCAAACAAGTAGCACTGAAAACGTTCCCGAGTCTCTAGATGTTTCAGAGACTGACCATTCTTTGGGTGATGAATGTCAAAAAACTGAAGAAAGTGAAGAAACAACCATAATTTCAGAGGACCTAAATGTTTCGGAGACTGTCGCCGATTATTCAACTCCGAACAACAAAAACAGCAGTGAACGGGAAAACGTAGATGAGAAAGAGACTGAACCTGCTCATGCTGAAATTAATAGAAGAAACGATCCTGGAATGTGGTTTCACTTTAGTACTGATGATGTAGCTTACTGGGTAGATCATGGACCAAATGATTGTCAACACCACACTGGGCCATTTGAGGTATTGTTCACATAAAATATTTTTGGCGTAAAAACAAATGGTGAAAAATACACTCGAGAATGGCTATTGTATTCGCCATCAACAGGATCTGTGTATTGTTTTGTTTGCAAACTATTTGCACCTAAACCATCAACATCACGGTTTGCTGCACCTGGATTTAGTGACTGGCGAAATAATGTTTTAATTAAACAGCATGAAAACAGTACGATTCACAAAAGTTCCATGCTAACATATCTATCCTGAAGACAAGGCTTGGGATTGACACACAAATTAGAAGAACAAATAAAAAGAAAGCGTGGCTACTGGCAACATGTTTTGCAGCGTGTTGTAGCTGTTATTCAAATATTAGCTGAACGTGGTCTGCCTTTCCGGGGATCAAATGAAACATTTGGATCACTGGAGAATGGAAATTTCTTGGGACTGTTGGAGCTGGTAGCTCAGTTTGATCCATTTTTAGCAGGTCATGTCTCAAAATATGGGAATGCTGGCAAAGGAAACCCCTCATACCTATCCAAGACAGTATGTGATGAACTCATTTATCTATTGAGTGCGAGAGTTCGTTCACCTATTGTAAATTAATTGAATACTGCTAAATACTTTAGTTTATCAGTCGACAGTACACCTGATATTTCACATGTTGATCAATTAAGTATTATCCTTAGATATGTGTCTCCCGCAGATGGAAAACCAGTTGAACGATTTATAGCATTCCTAAATTTGGAGAGCCATACTGGTGAAAAAATGGCAAATCAAGTATTGCAGCATCTAAGCCATAATTGCAAAATAGATTTCTCAAATTGCAGAGGTCAGTCGTATGACAACGCTGCCAACATGTCAGGGCGTTATAAAGGAATACAACAGAAGATCTTAGAAGAGAACAAATATGCCATATTTATACCATGCACCGCACACTCTCTTAATCTTGTTGGTCGCAGGGCTGTTGATTGTTGCCCCGTGGCAGTACGGGTTTTTTTTCAACAGTTCAATTGCTTTATACATTTTTTTCTGCCTCAACACACCGATGGCCAATTCTCAAGACGCACTTAGGCGATAGCCGTGTATTGAAATCTCTATCCGATACTCGCTGGGAGGCACATGCAGTGGCAACAAGTGCGATCCTGGAATCCTACTCCAAGATTCTGGATGCACTGGAGAGTATATCGGAAGATCATTCACAAAAGGGAGAGGCTATATTAGAGGCAGAAAACATTGGAAACAAGATGCAAGAACTAGAGTTTGTATTCATGTTGGTCATGTGGAATGAAATTTTATAAAATTTCACCGCACAAGTCAAGCCCTCCAACACAAAGAACTTGATTTGAAAACATGTGAAAATCTCTATCAATCGCTGGCCGATCACTTACATACTTTGAGAAATGATTTCGAAAAATTTGAAAACATTTCAAAAAATATGTTGCCAGATGTTGACTACAAAGAAGCCAAGTCCTGCAAGCGAGTCCGCAAAAATCAAGCAAATGATTGCAGTGCACCAGAAGCAGTATTGAATCCCAGAGACTCATTTCGCATAAGTACATACTACGCCATAATTGATACACTTCAGGCTCAGATGAAGAGGAGAAGTGAAGTGTATAAAGAAATATCAAACAGATTCTCTTTTCTAAACAATATGAACTTATCTGATGAACAGTATTTACAAGGTTCCAAAATGCTAGTTGATTCATATTCTGTTGACTTGGACATTACTCTTTGTGGGGAACTACAACAGTTTCACTGTTATATTCGAGCTAAGTCAAGTAGTACAGGAGAAACAAAATTCAGCTACCTTAATCTGTACAACAGCCTCGCTGAAGATAAAATACAAAGTGTTTTCCCAAATGTAGAAATTGCACTACGTATTTTCCTAACATTGATGATTACTAACTGGTCGGTAGAACGATCTTTATATCAGCTGAAGAGAATAAGAAATACTCAAAGAACAACAATGTGCCAGGACAGACTTGATGCGCTTTCTCTACTGTGCATAGAAGCAGACATGCTTCGTCGAGTCAGCTTTGACGAAATTATCAAGGATTTCGCTATCAGAAAATCGAGGAAGAAACTTTTTTAATTTTGGCATATATGTAAATTTTGTTTATTTTCAAAAAATAAAAAAATAAAAATTCTACTAGTGAAAACTTTGTTATAGTCCCTTACATATGGAGGCACCATTATCTTTTCGTGTTTAGGGTCTCTAAAGGTCTTAATTCGGCGTTGAAAAAACCTGATACATTCTTGACTTCATTCCAGCAGATTAAAGTTTCAAGTTAGGCCAAAAATCACCAAAGTTAAAACGATAAGCCAGTGAGACTATTAAAACTTGTTATCAGTTCTCTAGTGATAAGCTAACTTCCGTATAAATCATCATAAAAATTTGCTCTTCATGCTGCCTCACATGTTAGCCTTGGTAACGCCCAATGTTTTCCACCATTGGTTTGACTTCAGCTTCGCCAAATTATCCGATCAAAGTGCTCATTTAGGTATCAAGTGAAACAAGTGCGATCCAGCTTGACACTATCAACCGCCGCAGGTTTTCTCCGGGCACTCCAGTCGCCTCACTAGACCCATGAGCGGTGACCCTTGAGCCTGCTTTGTATATAATTACCCTAATCGCCACGATCGTTTCAGTCGCCCCAAAATTTGTTCAGGCGATCGAAGCGATTATATGGAAACAAGTGTGGTAAGACAGCAGACGCTCGAGGTGATCGGGGAGATGGCGATCGCCTAGATAGAACTGTGCTCTATCCGGCCGATTGGGAAGAATTGTGCGCGATCATATGGAAACCATTCTGAGGCGATGGGAATCATTCCTATAAAGGTCTTCTTCGAGTCTCTCTCACTTTCAACATGGCGTCCTAATCTGATCAGTTCAATTAAGCGTTTTTTATAACTTTAAATACTTGCATTATCCTTTCACTTAGATCTTCGCTCGACGATAACTGGCAATAATAATCGCAGCAATGAGCAAGATTTTTATTAGGCAATTTGTTAGAAGGCGTACCCTCTATCGTGAAAGCGAAACTCTCGAACAAGTGTGTGATACACGCACTGCTCCCCTCTCTTCTGGTATATTTCGCGAGCCCAGAATCTTTGCTGGCTCATTTTACCTACCCTGGCTCTTTAGCATTGTAAAATCGCATGAACTAATTGTTAACAAGCCACGAGCCGTGCTCTTCGATTGAATACCGCCATTTTTTGAGGTTGGCGCCAAAAGGTTTTGCTATAGGATCCAGGAATGACGACGCGTTCTCAACTTTGTAGACGATCGAGGCGATTAAATGGAAACAGCGAATTGGACGAATCGCCCCGAGCGTCTTCACATTTTTTCGGACTATCGAGGCGATTATATGGAAACCAAGCTTTACTGGATCTCTTAGGGGGAAGTTAGGTACAACTGATGGGATTTTAATGTATGATATTTAAATACCCATGAGTATAGCGACGATTCTTAAGCAGCATAATTTCATAAGCAATATTTGCCTTAACTTTTTTCATATTATTATTGATTTACAAAACGTTTGATCAATACCTTCGAAACAAATTTTCATTTTACATATAACTTTTGATGTTCTTCTTTACTGTTGAACAGGAAAATCAACTTTGGTGACCAATCTGGGCGAACGGCTTGGTGCTGAAATATTTCGCACTCCACCTCCTTCCATAAGCAGTTTACGGGATTTTTTTGTCAAACAGTGTCAACCAGTTTGCAGGGCATTCTATTCCTTTGGGAACTACCTTATTGCTGAAGACATTAAAGAGACTTTAACAAAACGTCCAGTTGTCCTTGACCGGTAAGCCGTATTCCAGGTTTGGAGTACATTCATTTGTACTCATTCTGGCATGAGCATAATCAGATATGGAAAGGGTTGTGTAGTCTATGTAAGCATGACCATCCTAATTCCTCTACTAGTTACTGTTACACTGTATCAGCATCTTTACAACAACACTTGACGTCACCAAGACAGATTCCCCACAGTCTTAATCCGGCCTTGGACTAGACCAACAAATTTGGTGGCATCTTTAAGCAGGCAATAACATTCAATATGGCTTTAACTCTAAAGCGTCAGGTAACTATAGTATTATTAATGCAGGCCCATGCCTAGTGGTCAATGGCAGGGGAGTAATGTGGTCTCTTTTCACCCATTATACTTGCCATGCTATTTTAGTAAATTTCTGGGGATCATCCCCCCTCTGCCCCCCCTTAAGGTACGGGACTGGTTAATAGCAAAGGCACTGGAGGGGGATAAAATTTCTATAAGAGGAAAGATGTAACAATGGTCCATAAAGGCGAAAACAAATGGAAAGGTGTAGGACTGTAGAAGAATGTAAAATGCCAGGTAGTCTGCTTGCACCCCGAAATTTTGAATTCGAAATAACGGATTGCAAGCAGACCAGATGCACGAGACTTTAAAAAATCATGCTAATGAGTTGCGATCAGGACGACCATATCTTACAAGCAATTATGGGTGCTCAACCTAAACGTTCGTCCGAGATGTTAGCTCTGACTCAAAAGTTTCTTGCTACTGGAAGAAACATATGAGTAAGTAAGAGATGAGTTCTGATTAGCTAGCGGTGTAGGTACGTCTTTCTGCTCTATAAAGAACTTTGTTGATATTTCCGGTCAAGCTATCCAACAGTTATTGGTTTAAAATAATCACTGGATGTGATGTTTGCCGAAAATCAAACTTCCTTCCACATTTGAGTGAGCAGAAACTGTTGTGTAAACACCATCCAGCAGGGTATGACAATGAATCGAGCAATGCTGGATCTAACAAAGTTGGGTTGACTTATATAGTGATCTTCAACAGTTTGGCCAAGACTCTGTTGTTTCTCGGAATAATTCTCACGCTTGATTAAACCGCGATTTTCGGAGTCGAGAGGCTAATGGAGAATGGATGCATAGCAAGATATGCAGTCTAAGGACCATTACAAGTAGGGCTGTCTACATAATACTGGCAAGTAATTTGAAGCATAATAGTGAGGCAAAAGAATTGAGCATTACGCTAGCATAATAGCGCAATTTGTTCGGCTCTTTGTGTTCTAGACCAAAGGAAAATTAAGATGAGATGTTGTGAGAGATAAGGACTTGGCCAAAACCATAGGATTCCCAGTTGATATTATTTTGTTGTGAACGATTTCCATTTGTAATTGCCAATTAAAAAATGTGCACTGTGGTCTACCCATATATTTTGAATATTTTCATTATTGTCATAATGGAGCATAATAATGATGCTATTTGAGCCTAATAGTGACACTGAGAGAGCGTAAAGAATTGACATAATAGTTTTAGTGTGAAACATTGAGCATAATGTGGACAGCCTAAATTACAAATTAGTTAGGGGTTTTTTATTACAAAGTTGATACTGGCGGGAAGATCTATAAAAAGACACGCTTCATATGAAATACCATGAACTTTTTCGTCTCATGACAGTTATCAACTCTTCACTATCAACAACACTTTTCGCCATTTCCTATTCGTGAAAGTAATATATAATCTTCCATGGAATTGCCCACACAATTCGAAGAAATCTATGCATGGGAGCCTTTCTTTCATAATTTATTTGTATCTGTTTGTATCTGTCTATCGATCGATCGATCGATCGATCCATTCATCGATCCATCGATCCATCGATCCATCCACCCACCCATCCATCCATTCGTCCATCCATCCAACATGTCAGACGCGGAAGGAGATGATACATCTGGGGAGTCAATGACCTCAAAATCAAACGACAAAGAAGTTTATCCTATGACATCTGCAACTCAATGGTTCAAAGAAACAAATTAAGTGGAATGGTGAGCTTGAGGACCTTAAATCATTCGTTGAAACGAAATTAAATTTATCTGGAAAATGGTCCTATACGACTAATAATGGCGGCTTTCATATTTTGAAGTCGCCAAGTGCCACACTTTGTTTTTATCCAGGTACAAGAACGCTGGTCGTACAAGGCCCTAGTAATAAACGAATTAAAAGACATATTGAGGAACTTATTTCTGATTCAGTACAACAAGTCGTTGATGAAAATGAACAGCTCATCGATTAAACTTACGGATCCTTTAAAAATGGCCAACCAGTTTAATAAACATTTCGCAACTGTTGGCTTAAATTTGGCTTCAGACTGACAAGTTTCATCTGTAAAACCTGATAATTATTTATCTCGTTACAAGAGTACTTTTCAACTGGAAAGAATTTCGCCCAAGGATCTGTTGAATCTTATATCAACTGTAAATACTATGAAAGCCACCGGCCTTGATTGTATCTCTAACAAGATAATTAAGATATCAGCTAATATAATTTATGAAGACTTACCTAAATTATTCAATAAGTCTATTGAGTCTAATGTTTTTCCCGTTGAATGGAAGACTGCCAGAGTAGTATCAATATTTAAGTCTGGTGATAGAGCTGATCTAAACAATTATCGACCAATATCGGTCATTTCAGCTATAGCTCGCCTGTTTGAGAGACAAATTTATAATCAGCTTTATTTATACCTTATAAGGTATAAATTACTCAACTCTAAACAATCTGGATTTAGATCACTTCATTCCACGGTTACAGCTATTTTAGATTTGACTAATGATTGGTGTTTCAATGTTGATAGAGGAATGGTCAGCAGTGTCATTTTTTTGATTTAAAAAAAGCCTTTGATACAGTCGATCACTCTGTATTAATGGCTAAATTGAAATATTTTGGATTTTCGCACTCAACCCTTCAGTGGTTTTATTCATATCTGTCAAACAGATCACAACGTTGCTTTGTTAACGGTGTGTATTCTGACAGTGTGAGAATTCATTGTGGAGTTCCTCAAGGGTCGATTTTAGGTCCACTTCTCTTTCTTATTTATATCAATGACCTTACTACATGTTTAAAATACGGTCGGGGAAGAATGTATGCAGATGATACGAATTTTACTTTTTCATCATGTAACCTAAATGATTTACAGAAAGAGATGAACCATTACCTGAAGTGCGTTACTACGTGACTTTTAGCAAATAAACTCACTTTGAATATACTGAAAACTGAATATATGATAATAGGTTCTCATCAACGTATTGCTACAATAGTTGACGATATATCAATATTTGTCTATAAATGGTGTATTCCTTCGTAGGGTTTACCAAACCAAATGTCTCGGTGTGACGACTGATTGCCACTTAACATGGGAACTTCATATTAATAGTATTATTCAGAAGGTTGTAACTTCTATTGTCATATTAAAAAAGGCTAGTAAATATTTAAACATGGAAGATTTATGTAAAATATATCAGTCGATAATAATACCATATTTTGATTATTGTAGTATTGTGTGGGATGGCATTGGATCTGAACTAAGTAAGAAATTGCAACGGCTACAGAATAGAGCTGCCCGTGTTATAACAAGGGACACTTGTTTGACACATGGCAGCGATGAAACATTAAAAAATCTTGGTTGGTCAAACCTATACCAACGCAGGCTTGAACAGAAAGCTTTGATGATGTTCAAGATTGTAAATGGTTTGACACCAAGGTATTTGCAAGAGATTTTTTGTCAAAATGCCGGCTCAAGGTTTTATTGTTTAAGACAATCGGCATTAAATTTTGACCTTCCTGTCTGTAAGACCGATTATTACAGAAATAGTTTTGCTTTCACTGGTGCCAAACCGTGGAACTTGTTACCCAACGAATTAAAATGCATAACTTCTATTAATGTATTTAAGAACAAACTGAAATTTTGTAATTTGCATCAATTAATGAGCGAAAAATATATGTGAATTCTTTTTTGTGTCTATTTATGTGTATATATTAGGTATTTATTTATTTTCATGGCTTACAGGAAGACCAATTGTTAAATTTGATGTAACAACCGTGATTAAATAAAAGTTTTCAATCAATCCATCTATCCATTCATCCATCCATCCATCCCATCCTTGCCCTATCTGAGTCGGGGAGGGACCGTATCGGCTCCTCAACCACATTTTGTAAAAACATATCCAATGATTAAGAAATAAGCGGGATGGATCAAAACACCTTGTCTCTTAATTTTTGACAGCATAGCCTAGACCGGGTAAAGGCTCCCTCTGCATGTATTGTCAAAAATCAGAGTCGAATCCCATCGTTTGTGCATGTGACCAATATGTGGCCCTAGACCAATTTTAAATAACTCTTTTGATTATTCTGTGATCGAAGAGTGATTCAGTTCTTTAATGTTCGTTGTCGCCTTAGCTTTCGTTGCAAATTAAAACTACTTAGAGGCGACGTATATCTCTTTGTATGATAGACATTCTTTGTATTAAATCCTTGAAAGTTTGAATGGTGATTATATAATCCCTCTTTAATATATGTAGAACATCTCTTGTTATGTTACTATTACCTGAATTAACTGATCGAAAGCTCGCAATTTTTATAATGTACGTCATGTGCCACAAATGTTTAATAGAGATCTTTCTTATAGTTTTGGGACATGATTTATAGGTTTTGGTACAGTTCTGCAGCCTATGCAATTGCTCAGGATGCAAAGTGTGGAGATGCATCAACCATTCCACCAAAAGGCCATCCTATTTACAAGTGGCCCAGTGATCTCTTGAGACCTTCAGCTGTGATTTTCCTCGTCCTCGATGAAGAAGAACGTCAAGCCCGCATGCTCAAGAGAGGTAGTTCAGAAACAAATGAAGAAGCAATGTTGACAAAAAGTCGTTTATTACGAGAAAGGCAAGTTATTATGGAACTCCATATACTTAACTATACTTAAACGAATTCAAGGAAATGTAGTTAGTTGTTAATGGAATCGTGCATTGCAAAAGGTAAGGAATAGAAAGTGTCAGGAAAGTTGGGGGAAGGGCAACATTGACGTATTTAGAGGGGGCTATGGTGCTATAGCTCCCCTCACGTATATGTTAGATTGATACATTATTACTTATTAGAAGAAACCTCTCCAGCTGAATCAGTTACATATTAAACCAGATCACCGTGGAATCTGTTGAATGGCCTCTCAGTTCTTGTGGCCACCTATAGACCCGTCATTGTTGGGCGTTTACCCCTCTTAGGAAAATCCTGGTTATGTCACTGGAGGGCAGAATCTGAATAAGTGAAGGAATGGAATGAACTCCGCTACCACATCATTTATGTCCAGAGTCGAAGGTCCGCCTTTTATGTCATTCGAGCATGGCACCAATAAATGTATGCAAACTGGTCGGATCTTGCAATTCCCCATTTAAGAATTACTAGAATGCAATTGTACGAGCATTTTAGAGCGACGAGACCTTGATTATATCCCCAACGGTTTATGTTTAGAATTAGAAATAACCAATACCCCGGAAGCATAACCAGCATATGTGAATTAAGTATATAACAATGGAAATTATGATCTCCGAAGTAATAACATTAATTACGTGCTATAAAAACCCAATACCAATTTCCTTAGGAAAATATTAGTTATTAAGCAAGGAGCCTAAGGAGCAATTATGAGCTTTCCTCAAGTCAGTTCAATGGTACATTCCAGGAGATTAGTTTAGTTTAATTTTATTAACTCTTTTCCTGCTGGATCATTCTTTCATTATTTTACTCTGGTTAGTACCAGACTGTAATGATGCTATTATTAATGATTTGCCAACATATCTCATCATGCAATTGCAACGGATCCAACTAGAGGCTGCAGGCTTTGTTCTTAATTGCTTAGCAAATAAGAGGGACCTTTTCTCACTGGGATAACTATCTATTCCTGAATGTCGAGTGAATGACCTACTAAGTTTTTATACTAAGCTTGTATACTTCTTTAATCAAACTATTTTCCGCGACAACCAATTTTAACGAATTTAACGATGTTTTAACGAATCGCTAAAATTTCTTGTCTCTCTAATTTCTACTCGTTTGATTTATCCTGTTTCTCAGTGTGTAAAGTGCTAAAAAATGGTGTTTAGAACTCTGTCATATCTCACTTCGTTCTTACTTTACAAAAATTCCACATGTGAATTGCATGCAAATCACATGCATAACACATGTAAAATCAAATTCTCTGTGAAATATGAACATGTGAAAAACACAAAAATGTGAAAAACCACACGTGAAGATTTTCTACATCTGAAATTAAAATATACTTATGTTTATCACGTGTGATGACATGCGATCACATAAAATCACAACTGTGAAATCATGTGGAATTTTTGTAAAGGTTGAAATATTTAAATTTGTTTGTATAGGTAATAGCCTGGTTTTGAGTGCAATTTGGAAAAAACACGCGCGAGTGAGTTTTTCAGACTATCAGAATAGCACGAGTCCGAATAATGAGTGTTACTTGAGGTCTTTGAAAAATTCACGAGTGTGTGTTTTTCCAAGTTGCACGAGAAATCATGCTATTACCAAATAATAATATACATGGAAAAAAGTCGTACAGTGCCGAAAAAGGTAATTCAAGGCAAATTACTGTGTTACCTTTTTTCGGCACTATGTTATCTTGAAATTTCACTGCTCTTGCCAATCAGATTTGAGAAATTTTTTCATGTTTATCATAATGAATGTTATTGAGATTGTATACGTCATATTGCTTAAATAATATACTGACGTGTTGGGAAATTATTTCACGAAATCACTCAAACTCTGCATGCGAACGCATCTTATGATGCTACACACCACTTGGATTAAAATGTGCTTAACAAGCAATAATAAAAAAACCCCTCATGAATAGCTAGAAAATAAATGTACTTTGTTTTAAATACAGTAGGAATCTGGCAACTAAAAGGTCATAATGACAACACCATTTTGATCTACTCGTGTTTAGTTTTATACACTATAGCAATGTGCGAAGTTTCAAGCGAGATTGTTAAATAATCTCTAAGATATGCTTGATTTTCTAGTAATCTCGCAGAAACTGTCAACGGTGCAACGATAAATATCTCAAAAGCGAGGTTAGATATGGAAAAGCTAAAGACAAAACTGTTTATCATTTCAAATTTTACCTGAAATAAAACAAACTTAATTTTCAATTCATGTGCCCTTTGCTCTTCAAGTCGTTCGTTCCTTTCCTCTTAACCATGTAAAACGTCGTCCGTTCCGGCTCGTTCTGGTGCATTTCCGTAGAACGATAACAGACTAAATTGTCCGCTATAATTTGTTTATTAACATTTAAACTGCTCTTGTGCTTCAGGCTGGTCGCTGCTTACAAGAACATGGATGATCCTGTTTGCCTAATAATAGACGCCGCCAAGAGTAAGGAGGAAGTCTGCGATGACGTAATAACGCACTTGAAACAAATTAAGATTTTGACTTAGGTGATCAGTTAGCGTGATTCCCCTGTCAACAAACGACCGGTAGCATTATCATAATTTCAGTTTAGCACCATAATTAACATTAGTCACAATTCAATTATAATAAAATCGTTCTGATTATTGGTTTAAATTCGTAAATTTTTTGTCAACATAAATGAAGCTGATCAATCTGTGAGTAATTCATTCCCTACAGTATACACTGAGAAACCGACCTTGATGTACTTAAACTCAATAATATTTATATGATGGACTCAAAAATGTTTAAAAATACACAATTATTCCCTATCATAATAAGAACATTCTAAAGATAAATAATTAGCGTGACATGGCTTATGAATTGATTTGCTGTCTATTTACCCATAGATCATGATCTGATGATTATTTGACAGCTAAGATTGATTCAGACTTAAATGTTGCTCTCAAACGTATCTTGATTATTCCCAATGCAAACCTAGAAGGTAGACCGTCTCAATTTTACCAATCGTGGACATTCATCAAACTCGTCAGACAGTCCTTACCAAATATCTGTTCACATGTATATTGGAATAAATAATCGCAAGTCTGGGACTAGCGGAGTAGGAATTTTTAATTTGGGACAAAATTCTTAAATTATTCAATGAATGAAATGGCCATATCCATAGGGGCGCGTCTATAAAGCAATTTCCTTAAAATCCAATTTTAAAATTAACAATATAGCATTAACTTTTGGCAATCCCGAGCTTCAAACTACAAGACTCCTTACTTTCTCAATCTTTCACTTCTCCCTCGATTCGATTATAAAATCTAAAACGATGAATTTAACATAAGTTTTGTCCAACTTTCTATAAATGACTTGCAACAGCCCTTTAGTCACCAGTCACAGAATCCAACAAGGGTCAAGGTCCGATGGGGGTCCACCACCCTTCGCCTTTTTCAGTTAAAGTAGAACAACTACGAAAGACGCTCCAAGCATTGAGCTTCATTAAGACGATTAACTCACTGTCACAAACATGGAGTGGTTTGACTAAGAAACGCATTTACGGCTTCAGCAGTCAAAATGTTAGTTACAAGTACGAATTTACTCAGGCTCAGAAAATATTTTTGCGAGATTACAACTTTTTCAATTGTCTGCGGTTCTTTGCCCAAACTGAAATCCCACATGTAATGTTCTTTCTTTTATTCAATCATATATTGTGATATTAAGTACAAACACAACCCAGTTCCTTACAACCGTAATCACTTCCTTAACGTCTACATTCCCGCTCCTTTTGTCACGTGTTGGTCCTCATGCAATACGTCATCATTACACCACAATCACCACACATTCACGATCATGAATTATCTCTGGCACTACATTTACATTGTGATTTATATATGGCAGGATGCGCAGAGCCTTAGCAGGGTGTCAAGTATCAAATTTTGCAAAATTATAGATCAATGCCAAATAAACATAAGATGTGGGCCCACTTAAAATTGAGACATAAGGATGCTTTTTGCCAGCATGATTGTTTTTGCATGAAAATGAGGGTGAGTTTAATTTTCGGTAAATAACAGTAAATAATTATTTATGGTAAAAGCCCAAAATTTATCATAATGATGGGCCAATGTCAAACAATATTTGGAGTGATTCCACATGAAATCGAAAAATAAAGACGTTTTTGCCAGCATAAATTATACCCTGAAAGAAAACGAGGCAAAATCAAATTTTCAGTCAATAAAAGATTTATTTTAGCATAAAAAAAAATCATAAACTTCAGTGAGAAAAACAAAATTTTATTCCTTCGTTCACAGTACCATTAGGCAACATGTCATATTGTATGAACAATCAAGTGACGAAGCAAAGAAAGATAGTCTTTATATATCGTAAACACTAAATAGAAACCGAAAACTAAATTAGTCAGGATTGTTTATGAACAAATATTTTATTAGGACAACTGAGAGTGAGGTTAGAAATATTTGGGATTATTCTGTTACAGTTTCCTCTACAGTTACATAATGCTGTACACAGCATTTCAGCCTGGATGCATTTGCACCGTACTGAATATTGCTTTTCTCTTTTGCATCCGTGCTTCAACAGCTCTTTGCAGATTTGCGATATCGATGTAACAGTGATCTACAAGCGTTGTCATGTTTGCGTATCGCCTTTCACCGTGCCCGATTTATTCGGGCAGGGACACTCGAACGTTGGCACCAAGCACGTCCCCCAGCAGTCATATGTCTGGTATATACTAATCTCTTTCTGTGTTAAAGCAAGACATTGACTGTCAGAGGGATGGTATCGATTTTCATTCTTTTCAGTTAAAAAAAGATCTTTACGGGCTTCAATGACACCTATGTATGTGCTTGTGCTATCGTACACGAGGATTACAATACCTTCAAATAGGGTCATCATATCATTTACTGTTGACAAGGTTGGGGTACTGCTTTAGATCTGAAAAGATGGCGCCACATCGTTGCAAATACTCCATGTCTCCCAAGCAGTCTTCTTGTTTTTTTCGCATGGACAGAGCGCAGTTTATAGCGGATCCTTAGCGGACTCCGACAAACCACTCACTCTCACGGATAGAGTTAGGGTTTTGGTTAGGGCTAGTTTACATCTTATCCTGGTTTCCATATAGTTGTAATTGCTGTAACTCAGTCTGCGAATATCGTCGATCAAGTCTTGCAGCAATTACGACTCAACGGGAACACGATTGGTTCCAATACTATCGGTGATTGAACAGTGACTGTTCTAGAAGTTGAATCAGGTTCAACTTCTGCAACAGTCGCCAACGAGTCAACATTAAATGGCCATATTCATCGCCGACAGGGAAGTGCCACATGATGCTGCTAACCAATGAATGTCGAGAGTTGCATATACCCAGCCAGGTAAATTTCAAAATCTTTCAATTCACTTGCTTTCAAGACCACAGCCATAGGATATTTTATATAATGATTAGTCAAACGCATAGTTTACTTTAGCATATACCTCGCAGGTGGATAGTGTTTTTAGCGCAATCTGATTGGTTCCTCCATCTTGGAATTTCCTGCACTATTCACCTCCGAGCAAAACAAGGTGGCGTCTAGTTACGTTTACGTTGCGGAACTTTTTTTAATAAACGAAGTCACCGTGTCAGACAACCTGGCAATTAAGTATTGAAAGACGTGTAGTTTTTTAGCAATAAATGCACTCAGGATGTGTTTCAAAATGTTTTATTTATAGATGATGAGTGGGCAACAAGCTGACATCCCGTAAAATTGTAAAAAATTTCAAAAAGCTATATGTGAAAACAGTTTTGCGAGGTACATGCTAAAGCAATTATTCACCTCAGTGTAGGTAAATATCCAACACTATTCATCGACACTGAGGAGAATAATAGTTCTTTAACTGACGAGCGGTCCATGGATTTGTTCTCGAGTATCCAGCCATTTACCAAAACTCGTCAGTTGTATTTCGTGACAAAAACAAGCAATCTATTTACCTTTCGTCTTCCTTGATTTTTTGCAAATCCTTGCTACGGCAAGCAGCAACACCTTTTGATATTGCAACAGTAACCTTGGACTTAACCATGCCATCTAAGCTTAACGAGAATAGTTTATGACGTGGTCGAAGAAGATAAGAGAAGTAAGAGATGTCAAAGCTACACCCATTCCACGTGTTCTAAAACGCTTCCGGCAGTTCTAAATTTTAGTGACGCTTTGAAGCGTAGCCAACTAAGAAAGTTTTCCCCGAAAAGTGGGGGGAGTTGGTCAAAGTGTTAGGTTAGGATCAGGGTTACGGGTAGGATTAGGGTAAGGGTTAGTACGAAATTCAGATGAAATAAGTGTTCGGATGAAATACAACTTTGTATCAATGTGTTTGGAACGTTTGTGCATTACTAGGTTGTGACACATCTTTATACGTGACTGGTTATCTTCTCCAATATCAGTTGGTATTTTGGTCAGACAACCGAAATCTTGCATGAGTGCTATGAGGTACATTGCTTCTTGCACTACTGCTGCCATACTTTAATATTCTGTTTCTGTAGACGAGAGTGCAACTGTTGGTTGCTTTGTAACTTCCAACTAATCGCTACCCCATTGCCCTGAAACTTAAAATAGTAACCTGTGGTTGATTTTCTGTCGTTGACGTCTCCACTCTAATCTGCATCAGAGTCTCCTAATAATTCTGTCGTGGAGTTCTTTGAGTAAGTTAATTGCAAATGAGCCGTACCCTTCAGGTACCTCAATAGGTGTTTTCCTGCTTTCTAATGGGAAACATTGGGCTTCTCAAGGAACCGCGATAGCTGATTGACCGTATTGAGAATATCAGGACGAGTCTGTTCGCTTATGCAAAGTAGGGATCGAACCAAACTTCTATATAGCTTTGAATCTATGAGCTGGGATTTTTCTGTGCTCTATACAAGTTTCAGGTTGACTTCTGCAGGTGTGGCTAGAGGTTTGCAGTTACTCATATTGAATTTGTTCAGTACACTCTGAATGTATTTCTCTTGATCGATCGTAATCTTGTCTTGCGATCTCAAAACTAGCATTCCTAAGAACCAATATAATTCGCCTCGATCATCCATCTTGAATCTTTCCTTGAATACTGACTTGAGTGCATCAACAGCTTCACTGTTCTCTCCAGCGACTAGTACATACGTGTCCACGTCTTCTGGTTTACTTAGAAGACTTGTTAAGGCTTGGTACCAATTCTTTGCCGCTTGTTTGAGACCATATATTGACTTATTCAGTCTGCAAACTAGTGTTTGCCCGCTTTCTCCTTCTTTGGTAAAACCTTCGGATTGCTCAAGAAAAATTTCTTCTTCAGTAAGTGAATGGAGGTAGGTTGACTTGACGTCCAGCTGGCCGAGGTGCAGATCCTTCTGTGCTGTAATTGCCAATAAAATTCCAAAGGTCTCCGGTTTGCATGTTGGGGAATAGGTCTCGAAGAAATGAAGGCCTTCGACTTGTGCGAATCCCTTCGCCACGTACCTAGCTTTCAATTTGTCAACTTCACCGTTTGGTCCGTGCCTAACCTTATACACCCACTTGCTAGGTAAGACCTTTTTTTTCTTTAGTTTATCTAAATGCGTCCCAGTATTGTTTTCGACAAGTGAATCATACTCTGTATCGCTTGATCCCAACTTTCGGCCTCTACTGAGTTGATGGCTTCTTGATATGTCTTGGGTTCGTCTACATCTCCTTCTTGGATCGCGTTAAAATTGTACGAATGACCATATCTTTTGGGTGGGCTTCTACTTCAGGCACTCCTCGGTAGTGAGTTTTCCACCTCGCTGTCCACGACTTCCTATTCTTCAGTTTCTTCGTTTGCAGTCATTTGGATTTCTTTATCTTCCCCTACTTGATCTTTGGTTGGTTTTTGTATGTTGTCCTTTTGGAGTAGGACATTTTCTGAATCCAAAATTGGACTCTCGAAATCGGCATTTTCTTCATTTGGTACTTGCTTGATATCCAAGGGCTCAATTTCTCTTTCGTCGAATATTACGTTGCGTGAAACGAAACTTCACAATTAACCTACACTGCTGAAGTCAACTGAAAAATGTTCACTCGAGCGGGATTTGAACTCGCACCTTCGGGATACCGGTCCGCCGCTCTACCTGTTGAGCTATCGAGTTCACAGGGATTGGAGGCGAGTTTTTATCCAATTTAAGTGCACGAGATACTCTCGCGACAACTTAACGCTATCCATGAGGATGGATGTGCAGTGTTTCAATTCTATTTCACCCGAAGGTGCGAGTTCAAATCCCGCTCGTCAACATTTTTCAGTTGACTTCAGCAGTGTAGGTTAATTGTGAAGTTTCGTTTCATAATACCCTGAGGATGATTCTGAAATAGAATTACGTTGCGTGCTTTAACGACTTTCTTAGATTGGAATTCTTGCAAAATATACGCGGTACTTTTGTCATCATAACCAAGAAATTTTGCCTTGATGGCTCTCGGGTCAAGTTTCTTCAAATTAGCTTTTCTTCGCATGGTGTATGCTGTACAACCAAATACTTTAAGATGCTTCGTTTTCGGCTTTCTCTTTGTGAATAGTTCAAAAGGGCTTTTCCCGTTTTTGCTGTTTGGACTGACACATAGATTCCTCGTATGCACTGCAGTTGCTAAGGCTCTCACCCAATAGTTTCTTGGTAGCTTTGCTTGGATGAGTAAACATTGACCCATCTCTAATAAAGTTCCGTTAAAGCGTTCTGCGACCCCATTCTGCTGCGGGTCTCAGGAACTGTGAACTATTGTTTCACTTTCGACTCTCGGCAGTAATCTCTGAATTGTTTCGACGTAAACTCCGTTCCATTGTCGGTCCGTAACTTTCTAAGGGTCCCTGTTTCGGCTACATACTCTTTGAACTTTTCAAGGGTTTTTGACTTCTGCTTCATAACCTTTATGACCGCGTGCTTGCTATACTCATCTATAAAGGTTAAAACATATCTGAATCCGTTGAGGCTAGGAACTTCAATTGGTCCGAGTATGTCTGAATAGACACGCTCAAGTGGATTTTGGGACTTGGCTTCTACTTCCTTTGGAACTGGTTTGCTAGTTTGTTTTCCAAGAGCGCAAACTTCACAGATATTCTTCAGGTCTCCTTGGCAAACGACGGCACTTTTTACATCGTCTTTATTTAGATGTTCTAACCGTTTATGCCACAGGTCCATATCTTCTTTGACTAATCCTTCGTTTATGTTGCAATTGGTCCAATTCAGCTCCTCGAAAGTCACAGGCAGGTGAAATAAATTCTCATCTTTCTTGAGATTGATTTCCTTTTTGTCTCTAAGGAATAGCTTTGCCTCTGATTCTGCAAAGATGAAGCTGTGTCTGTGATTGAAAGCTGTATTAACTGAGAGGAGATTAACTTCATAACTTGGTACAAAAAGAACGTTTTTTAGAACAATTTTCTCCATCTTTTCTGTGTTAAGCTTCAGTGTGATTGGGACATCACCGATCCCTCGTATAGCTGAGAGGTTTCCTTTTGGGTCTCTTACGTTTTTCTTGTTAGTGCAAGGCTTGAGCGTCTCAAACACTTTCTTCCGGTTGACAATGTGATCTGTACATCCTGTGTCGACGATCAGATAATTTTCTACTTTAGGGTTCTCTTTCTCTGTTTGTGATCGCCCTGCCAAGCAGCTTGAATACGTTGTTGAATTTTTATCTTCTTTGTTTCGTGGTCTTTCATTTCAGGATCTCCTGCATGCTTTTGCTAGATGATCCTTTTTCTTACACTTTGAACAGTGTGCAGTATTCTTGGCGCATTGCCTGGCAAAGTGTCCCGATAAGCTACAAACAAAACAATTTCCCAGTGGCGGATCTAGAATATTCTGTGACTAGTTTCTGAGTGCCGAAGGTATGAGAAACGCCTAGGGGGGTCCGGCAGCAGGATACTCTGCAGAAAATGTTTGATTACTTGGTTGTCTGAAGAGCTATTTCCTGCATTTTGAGGGTAGTTTTAACAAGAAAAACCTCATCAACACTGGCAAACTATAATTTCATGGTCTATTAGTAACACTGGACCTCTGGGAAGAACAGCTTAGGTAGCTGATAGGTTTATCAAATATAAATACACTTTTTAAGTATTAATTTTAAAGTAAGAGATATCATTTTCCGGAATTTTGAAATACTTAAAAATGACCCTGAAACATCTTCCATTTTCTCCGATAACCCCTTAGTATCTTTTTGACATAGCAAAAACATCCGAGAAACCCTAGTACACAGTTCGCTTCGACAAGACCAGATGTCACCCACTGGGACTTCTTGTTGTCTTCGTCCTGTGTGCAAGACTTGCAAGCACCTTAATCCCACTACCTCTATTTCGGCCCCAAAATGTAACTTTGAAATCAAGCACAGTTTTACATGCGTTTCCTCCAACCTCATATACTGCATCTCCTGCTGTAAATGTGGTAAACTCTACATTGGAGAAACTGGAAGACGTTTAGGTGACAGATTTGCTGAACATCTGCGTGATATAAAAAACAATGAGTGCAACAAACCTGTCGCCATCCATTTGAACAGTGCCAACCACTCCATTTCTGACATAAAAGTTTGTGCCATCCTCTCCATCACTGGTGCGAATGATACCCGCAAGAAACAAGAACAGCGTCTCATTTACAAACTTGGTACTCTCCATCCCCACGGCCTTAATGAACGTTTTTCTTTCATTTAGGTCCTCATCTGTCAATGCCTGCCTCTGCAGACATTCACAGTATTTTGTATTACTTTTCTATGCCATTTGTTGTTTAATTTTCTATTGTGCTCTCACTTGTTTTATATTCAGCCTGCATGCAGGCATACCCCCTTACTATCGGGTTTGTTGCTGTGTGCGGGCTCAATATTGAATAAGTTTTCATTTTGTTATGGTTATGTTTCTGTCATTGGTTAATTTTGTTTCACGTGACTGCTTGTATAGCTTGCTATGTAAGCAACAAGTTTGTTTATTCTATTTCTCTTTCTACTAACTCTCCAGACGAAGGGCCTTTGCTCGAAACGTCGAGGATAGAATATTTTTCTGTTTCAGATTGTGGCAAGCGAGAATCCCTCCCTTGGTGTTGTGAGCAATCTAAGGACTGCTGTGAAGATTGGGATGGTAATTACAGTCAATTTAACCAACAGTGGGAAGGAGATAAGCATAGAAAATGAATTGTATAAAATGAATGATGCCAAATTAAAGATGGGAAGTACTGATGTTCACTTTGATAATGAAGTGTTAACTACTTGTGCCCACCTAACATGATCAATGAAACATACACATTTAAAAAGAAAAATTTTGGAGAGAAGTCAATAGGGAACACTTCAACGTAGTGTTCCACACTGACTTCTCTCCAAAACTTTTCTTAGTAATATGTAACACAGACAGTAAGAGCAAACTGGTAATGGAGGAGCAACTCAGACCACCTAATGGTACCTAAATTGTGAAGTCTGTTCACATAACATATACGTGAATGGTAAGAGTTTCATGTTTTCTTGGAAAACAAGCTGACCATAAACCATTGGCCCTCAAAAACCCTATCAGTTGGGCCCAGGGTTTTCCATTTACCTAAGAGTGATAAACTGAATAGTTGAGTGCTTAAAACATGAGCCTCCAGCTTGGATAAATAGGGCAATGTTATGCCGCATCAGACTCCAAATAAATCATACTCTTTACTCATGAATGGAAAAGAAGGGTTTACATATGACTGATGTGGATATCTAGTATAAATAAAGTTAGTTAAAGGGATATATTGTAACAACAAAAAATAGAAGTTGATAAAAGCAAACCTATGTGACGGATCAGTACCAAGTTAAATAGGTAACATATTGCAATAAGATGATGGACGAAACACTGGCAGGATTATTAGATGAAATAAGTGATGCTGTTAAATAGCTTATCAAGCTTGATACCGTTCTTCCCACGCTCCAGTCCAAAACAAAGACAGGGCAAACAGAAAACTCCGTCAACGTAATTGGAGTACGAAAGCCAAGGAAAGCGAAGTAACCACTCGTGCCTGAATTTTCGAAGCTTTCCACCAGTTTCCAGACACAGAGAGCTTATACAGCGCATCGGGTTTCCATATGTTTTGGATAAATCGAAATTTATTGCCATCCGCCAACCTTGCGATTCTAGAATATACTAGACCGATGTCGAAAGGAGAACAGTCTTCTTTACGAAAGACAGGGTCACCACGACGAATTGCAAACGTCGCCATTTGACAAACGTTCTATCACTTCGTGTAGCGGTGAGGTCCCACGAAATAAACGGTCCTATTTACAAATTTTGACTAGTGCACAATAATTACATTAACGTCGATACGCCAATGGCAGCGATTTCTGACTAGTTTCTTTTGACATCACTAACTGCCTAGCCAATAAGAGGAACACTTTGACTGGTTTCCGCACGAATTCACTAGTGCACGAGTAATTTTCCCACGAATATCAAAGGTTTCCACGTGAGTACACACGGCGCTTTTTCCACGGCTCACACAACCTCGTCGGTCCGGTGGCTTATCTCCGGGAGCGGCGGCCGTACGGGGTTGAGGCAAGCATGTGAAAATAATGGTTTTCCTGCTTTCAAAGAAGGAAAACTATACTTTTAAAAATAATTTTGACACGAGACAAAGAGTATTTTTCTTTTTCTTTTTATCAATATTTGACTAGTTTCTGGAAACTAGTGGCACTAGTCTAGATCCACCCCTGTTTCCTTTGTGTAAAAGTTGAGCCTTCTTTTGTGGTTTGCTGATTTGAAAAGCGCATTGCGACTGAGTGGTCTTCCTCTGTTCGCTTTCTTTGAACTCGACTTTCTTCGTAGTTCTGCAATCGAGTTCTCAACTCCGTGAATGTAGTTGCAGGATTGAAGCTTTCCTGTACCAACCACAAAATGTTCGAAAGACTCCGGAAGTCCATTGATTACTAGTGCGTTAAATAATGTCTCTGATATATGTTCTCCAACTTCAGTTAGTCGTGTCATTAGTTCTTGCGATCGGATAAAGTATTCGGATAATTGCTCACCCTCGCCGAGCTGTAATCTGGATAACTGTCGGACGAGACTCACCACGGTTGGTTTTCTACGCTGCAAAAACGCTGCTGCAACAAGCGCCAGGTTTTAACTCCGTCACCTGTTCCGTCTGATGATAAACAATCGTGTCGAATATACATAAGACTTGTCTAATCCAGAGAAGCCCCGCCCATAATAAATTGTCAATCAAAAAAACGCCCAACAGTACGTTTCCGGTATGGTAAGAAATCATGTAGGCCTTTACATTAATAAGTGAATTATCAACAACACTTTCTATAGTGATTTCCCAACACTAATTAAACCTGTAAAACCTCAGGCGCAAAATTTAAAACTCTAGGCTGTCAGACTAGCATCTTGGGTGAATAGATCTTGTGAGAGAAGCAATCAACCCAATTCGGTTGCGAAGTGTGTAAGGGCAAAAAAATACAAATTATGAAATCACATACCTCGTTCAATCACATTTTGAGAGAAATTGTATACTTTTATTTACCAAACAATTTCATAAACATGAAGCTATTTGACAGTATAGTCTTCTGCTATAAGTATTCTACAACAGTAGATAATCTTCAGATCCTGTGAACAAATATCTGAACAAGTGCTTTACTACCACACCAGATTAGAGATTCGGTTGGAATGTGGCCAAATACAATGGTTACAAGTTGCCTTTCGACGTTCTTTCATTCTGTTCCATTCTGTTCCATTCTGTACTCAGAAATTCAACAAAATAAACAAGCAGATTTTTTATTTTCTTGCATTCAGCGCATTGAGTGATTTACTTTTTGGTGACAGGTAGATGATTTTCAAATTAAATTAAATTTCCCTCAGCACGGAAAAAAGTTAATACTAAATTTGTTTGCTAACAAGGGGATTTCGAAATTAAATGTCCTTCTCCTTAAACCGAAGAAACAGAAGTAATATTATGTACATAACAAGATAATCCTGGTATCTTTGCCATAACAATTAGTTCTGAGAGATTTGGCATAATAGCTTCGGCAGCGTGTTTGTCGCACTGCCGTACATTCCAACTGATCTAGTCACTTCAAATCGACTGCTGGCGGTAGTAACCGCAGACACAGAACACGTATCTACGACAGTAGCTGATCTGGACCTTACAACCAGATTTACAGTGAACATTGTGATTAACATGAATTAAACGCGGTGTGTGACGTTTCCGAATATGTTTTCGAAGCAAGAAAGTTTCTGCTGTAGGACTCGTGTCCGGACTTGAGTGCTTGACTCGGATTCGTGGACAGTGGACTTGGAACTCGACTGGGAAAGACTTGGACTTCGCTCGGACTCGAGTAGTCGTGACTCGTGTGCTCCAGTCAAGCCTAATGAGAGTTAATCAAAATTTCCTTGCTTTTCCTTTTTTTCCAATCAATTTTGGGTCGAAAGATTGTGCAGAATGTTTGGCGCCTTATATGCGGCAACATTTATCTTTGGTCTGACAGTAAGAGAAAATACCGACAACTGTCGAGCAAGCAGTGATTACAACTTTCAGCACCGGCTTCACGTTTTTCAGTTGAAAGAGAGTATTGTCGGCGAGGTTTCTTCATAGGTCCTCGTCGTGCAAGGCTTGGACCAGAAAAGCCCTCGAAATACATTTTTCTGAATTGAAATGAATCATTGCTGTGAAGTACGAAAGTGAAATTAAAATGTCACTTTTATTCTTGGTAAATGTCTTCATTACTGTCTATTTATACGACATATGTGGTGGCACGTAGCTGTTCGGTTTAGTACTTGTATTTGTAAAAGCACGAGTTCCATTTGTATGTTGAAGAGCAGGATCTGAATTCGACTTAACTCCAAAAATGTTGAGAAATCGGACTCGGAAGAAGTTAACTCAGACTGATATCGTCGGACCATGACATGGACTCGGAGTCTAACTGACTGGACTCGGAGTTGGATTAGGTGGACTAGACTAGAACACTGGAAAGTTACTGGCCATTGGTTTATTCTTCTAAATACGTTCGGCCGACAGGAATGTTCGGCGACTTTCAAGTGTTCGACTGGCTAGTTGTTTGACAATGCGAAAATTAAAGACACGGATTTTCTGAAACAAGGTCCTCAGTAACTAGAAACTGAATAAATCCTTGGTTTTCCATAGTAAATGTTTTGGACGTTGCCACCACGACGAAACATAGGACAATAATGCCATGACCGACTCCGTTTCGTCAAATTTGTCTTGAATCGATTACGAGAAAAAAGAGTTTCATTAAAGGAATTCAGTCGAGGTGTTCGCCTTTGATAATTCGTCGATTGCTTTCGTGGAACGGACTATCCACTAGACTGATCGGTTTTTTATTAAACTGTAAAAAGCACTGTTGGGAGGATTAACCACTTAGTTCTCCTAACCTGATCCAACCAATAGAATAAAATCCGCTGCATTTTCTCTCACCATAAGCTAGGATGACTATTTCCACGTTCACAATGTTCAAGAACAGGTTCTTGTGATAACCATTTATGACAGTCGCTTTACTCTGCCCAAGATGATGTTTGTTCTGCAACAAGATAACTAGCAACCTAGTTTTTCCTGGACAATGATTAAAAATCTAATAGGAAATCGTAATCGAAAAGTCTTGAAAGCTGCATGTGGAAGACTGCGAGTTGGAATCCGTTGTCCGTTTGTAAATCAGATTGTTCCTAGTAAAGGAATTGTCATTCTTCGGGTCAAAGTGGAGGGCAAACGTTCATAACCCAATATCTACACGCGTCCATGTATAAGGGAGATGCAGAGATCCATGGAGCGAGCCCGAGTGAGTGGTAATAAGTGGTATTGTAAGATATAAATTCATTATTGCGTTCCATTCTTTCCATGAATATACGTACTGTCACTCAAAGAGATAAAACATGATTGCCTTTGCAGTTGTTACCCTTCGTTGTGTTTCTTCTGCACGACAGGATTTCACCTTAGTTGTACGAAGTATGAGCAGGCGACTTGACAATAGCTGCAAAATAATGTTTTTCTACGTCAAACTAATCTATCATTCTGGAACATACATTTGTTTAAACATTTTCACGACATGTACCGTGCCAAAATAAACCTTGTAACCACTGAGAGGATTTCTGGAAGCTGCATTTGTAGTCATTGCTGTTTGAGCTTACACAGCACGATGAAAACCGAAACGATCTAGAATATAAAGTACAAACATTAACGGAACTGCATTGACTATATAGTGTCTAAACGTTAGGTGAAATTTAACGCACAACATTTACAATATACTACATCTAAACTTGAAGTGAAACAAGTCTGTTTCAGTGGTGCAATATTTCAATCCTGAAAACTGTAGATGAATTTTCAATTATTAATACACTAAGCATCAGTTCTTGCTTCCACAGGATGAAAGGATATCCCATTTGCCACGGGTCCTGTCAAGTTGAAGCTCACCACGAAGTAAACTTTGGCGTCTTTATCGAAGTCTTTACCCGGCTTCCCTACGTCAGCGGATTTCCCGACGTATAATTCGATATCTCCTACCAATAATTCAATAGTAGTTATTTCTCTGCTTCCTTGAACTTTGACGCGTAGTCTACCAGTACACTCTTTCAATTTTCGACGGCTTTCAATGGTCCAGAAACTCTTCACAATTTTCGAATCATCAGCTCTATAAGACGTCTCCCCACTGAGAAGAGATTGGTAACTGATAAGCTTAGACATCCCATCAATGCCCTTCCCTATATAGTGAAAGGATACATTTCTCCTGCAGTGACCACGAGATGCATCCTTAAGCTTCTGGACTAGACTTTTGTACTTGGCAAAGTAGCCACTTGGACCATGGCCATTTAAAATTTGCATGAACGCGATAACCATGCTATAGTAATATCGCATCGGATCATAGCAATCTGACACTTGCGACCATTCACAACACACTTTCCAACCTTGCTCCAAACTGTAATTTCCAGGACCAGTGATCTGAGGACACAGCTGCAGAAAGTGGCGAGCAAATGAATAATCTTTCTCAATTAAAACCATTTCCTCTAAGAGCTTGACGAGATGTTTAAGGTCGTCGGATTTAAAAGATTGCGGTTCACGTCGAAAAAGAGACAGTAATGACCGAGCTCTGAAGCGTTTGATTTCTTTTTGACTGTATGGTGACAAGGTCTTGATTGAGGCAAGGTGGAGACAGAGGTCATCGATTTCACGACGGGGGCTTCTAGCGGAGTTGGGTTTCGGCTTGATCGCGGACTCAAAGTTTATGCGCACTCTCAGTGCATGATCTCTAGATTCATCTGGATCTGACATAGAAGTTGACGACATCACTATGTCGTCAACGATATCAAGAAGGTTAAAACAATCCCCAATACATGTACGAAAAAACGAGGGCGCTTGAGTTGTAAGAAACTTGACGGCTTCCTCTTTATCACCAGAACAATGGTTACCCACAATCCACTCAATGCATGAAAGCCAAACTTCGACTTCTCCTATCAGCGGAGAATAAAACGACGGAGGGAAGTCCCTTGCTACGTGGAAAGCTGTAATTGCTCTTTCCGCCAGCTGTTCCAATTTCTGGATGGATTTCACTTTCTTTTTTTGGATCAAGTGTTTTAGTTCGATTGAGAGTACAATCCCCTTGGAGTCCTGTATGCTCTTAGCTTTCCCTTTTGATTGTGATAACCTTAAGCCATCTGCAATTAAATCTTTCGCCTTTTCAAAATTTGGTGGATACATCTTTGCGTGAAAACGTGTGGCGTGACCATAAATTGGAGGATCAGGTATTCGTTTAGCTGCTTTACAAAATACCGCTGCTGCCTCGTTCTGGTTGATAGTCTTGAGAGTTTCGATCACTAGTGAAAATCGGAGGTTTCGATTGCCCTCTTTGTTGAAGAGAAAAAGATCGCGATACAATGACATGAACTTCTCGACAGACGAAACACCACAGTCGAGAAATTCACTCACAAACGTATATAGCTTTCGCTTTGTGTCCTTCAAGTACTTGTCAAACACCAGCCTTGCAACCATGCGATGTTGAAGGGTGTATTGATTAAAACATTCTCCTTCTCTCTTCCTTTTATTTTCATAAACCATCAGATTAAGCAAATTTCCCGAAAAGCAATTCTTAATACTGTCATAAGTAACTTGACTCCCTCCACTTACTTCAAGGCGTAACTTGAATGCTTCATAAAGAAGAAGGGCTGGGGTCGACTGACCAGCGTAAAGTTGTAGAAAGGCAACAAACGCAGCGATGTCTTTCTCAACGTCGTCTAGTGCATCCAGGGTTTGTGATACAATAAGCACGAGTCTGTCACGGAACTCCTCCATCATTGACAGTAGGGGGAAATGGAAGACGCGGCGAGCAGAATGGTTGGAAGCGTTATACTTTACCATAAATTCTTGAAGATCCGACGGGGATTCTTCTAAGCGAACATCAACATAAAATACTTTGTGAATATGGGCACTTGGATGAACAACGGGCAAATTAGCTGGTTTAGAGCCATGCTGGCACTCTAGTATAACGGCTCTCTTCCCATGACTGTTAAGTGTGCGAACTATTCGGTTGCTAAGACCTTGAATTCTCCAGTGGCGATGTCCATCGAGCAGAATGACTCCTGGGATCCCACACTTATCTTCTAATACCGAAATGCGCTCGCAAAGTTCATTGATAAAATTACTGTCTTCGTCAAACTCAGACTGATTGGGTAATTTTACAATGGCACAAGGAAAGGAGTTATGAAGATTCCAAAGGACTCTCCTCCCGATTGTCGACCCACCAGTTCCAGGAGAATGTGCAATGCGAACAGTTACACTATGCTTAAGTGATTGATCAAGAAGTCGTTGAATGTGGATTTCAATATCTTTCTCAATCTCACGTTTCGCGTCGTGATTGAAATATAAGCTAGCAGATGAAATGAGATTACCAGATAAAAACGATCTGCGGTGTTCTTCTTCGTCTTTCTCCCGCTCCTTTTCGTCACCATCCAAATTAATGGTTTCAGTTTCACAGCCCGCGTAGAGTAATTCCACGTTCTCACTCATGTAAACATACTCCCTCGTTGAAAAAGGGACAAAAACTTCTCCATGAAAAGTTGGCATTTTATACTTCTCAGGATTATTCGAGACTTTAAAAAGACACTCTATTCCGTCTTTGAGTTGTTGCGATGACATTGAAAACACTTGAATATGCGGAAATCCACTCATCCTCTTGTAGCTGTCGTCGATGCATGCAAAGTTTAAGTTGAAGTCCGAAAAGTTTTCAGCAAAACGCTTTAGCGTAACTTCAACGTATGGAGCTGAGTTCTTGGAGGTTGGCAGGAGGAGGCACGTTATCGACTTTTGGTTGTCAAATTTTTCACCTTGTGAACAACAGGAAAAAAATGTAGCTATATGTTTAACCGATTTTTGTTCCCACTCCGGGAACGACTTCGGTTTACAATCATCTGTGTCCTCTTTTCTACCGTTTACAAAGAGCCACTGCGTTCTTTTAGAGTCAATTTGTTTTGGTAAATTCGAAAAACCAATCTTTTTTATTTGGCCCGGTGTAATAGGAGACAATGTTCTCTGGAGAGTGCCTTGGGAATTAAAAGCTTTGTATAACCCTTCATCTTCAGAGCTTGGATTAAAATCCAGCACCATTTTCCAAGGAATTACGGAAAGTGATTTGAAGTTCTGGACATCACTCTGCTCCATTGAATCCGCAAGCAAAATATAGTGAGTCTGTGAAGATTTAAAGGAATTTGCATGTTCGCGGAACTTTTGCCACGTGTCCCAGCTGGTTGAAGTAGATTCATTGGGTATCTTTTCCACGTTTTGGTTATTCCGTTCTTTCACTTTTTCTTCTTTCTGTCCTGAAAATTTGCGCAGACACAGTTCTTCCAAGTACAAGTGACGGTACTGTTCAGCGTTAAGAGTGGAATAGTCTAGACAAATCATAACATGAGACTGTTAAAACAATACCGAAACGAAAGTATACCGGCACCAAATAAAAATGGTATAAACATGCTCACACTATGCCGTTTCATCCAAGGGGCGTATTACTAAGAAAATCCTCATACACTTTGCCAAAAACCCAGAAAAAAACCCCTATACAAATCTGAAAATCCAGACATTCTGAGAAGTCCAGAAAATCCTTAAAAATCCAGTTAGAAATAAAAACAGTTCAAATCCGAAATGCAAATTTGCTAAAGTTCTTTGAAAATTGAAATTCTTCATAGGTTTTGTGAAAATATAAAAATTCTGATCAAATTTCCATAATATGCAGACATTTTTGGTAGAAATTTGCTAAACCGTGGGCCAATAGACCTTACCCATTGTTGAGTAAACACGTTTAACGAATAGTACAAAGCAGTACAAAATAGTTCAAAGAGACTGCTAACTTTTAGGCTCTACCACAAAACCGATAGTACTCTCAGTAATGTCTAACCTTCGTCAGCTGACGACAAGAATAGGCCATAACGTTCAAATGAACTATTGAAATGACGTTAACCAACAGTTAACTACAACTCTCAGCATCATCCCCCCCCCCAACGAAAATAAGTGATTGAGGTGTATCATTAGTCCGAACAAATTTTATCATTATTGTACTTGGTGTTCCTGTCACTATAGTTCGTAATCTTTCATCCATGCAGGTACCCTCCTACTGCGGGTTGCTCTGCCCTCCCTGTCAGGTCCACCATTGTTAGAGTGGTCCAGACTGCCCTGCGCAGCCGGAGTTTCATCCGAGGCTGGAGGAGATGTAGGACTTGACTCCAGAGGACTTTAAACCCGTGATAAACGTCTTTCACGAGGTGAGTGTGGCGAAGGGATTGAAGAAGTTAGCGTTCGTGATCTCCCGACCACATCTCGACGACTGCCTATAGCCCATTCTTCTTCATCGTCGCTCGACTCTTCCATGCCCGGAAGCGGGGCGTTTCAGTCTGGTTTTCCAGCCCGTTGGTGAGAACTTTGGTCCAGGTTTCCTTTAGCCGAGAGCTTCCAGTGGTTGCTGCTTGGCTTGCTGTTAGCAAAACAGGGTTTCAGCCTATTGAAATGCACGGCAACTCATTTCCTATCCGTTCGATCTTTTTGGATACGGTAAACTGCATCGGAACCTTTACCAGTTTAAGTACCTTGCCAAGGTCGGATCAGTTTTCTCGAGACTCCCTTCTGGATACTGGGATGGTATAGCTATACTGTATCTCCAAATCTGTAGGGTGGTCAGTTCGCTTTGTTGTGGTAATAGTCTTTGTAGCATTGTACTGCCTTGCCCGACTTTTTCCTGGCCGTTTCGTGGGCACGTTGTAATTTATCTTTCGTTCTGTAGACGTAGGAGGGAATATCGGTTGCAATAGTTTCCCACAGTGGATTTTTCTCGACCAGCAAGTGAACTGGAATCCGGGCTTCTCTTCCAAATAGCATCCGATGTGGTGTTATCCCCTTTGTGGAGTGAACAGCCGTGCGGTATGCGAGTAATACATGTGGAAACCACTCGTCCCAGTCGTCCTGGTTTTCATTGATTACTTTGGATAGCATGTCTTTCAAAGTCCGGTTGCACCTGTCGACTAATCCATCACTTTGAGGATGACAGGGAGTTGTTCGAGTTTTGTTCACTCCAAACATGTTGCACATGGCCTGGAAGACCTTACTTTCAAACTCACTCACTTGATCCGTATGAAAGATTTGCATGACTCCAAATCTGGAAACCCATTCGTCGACCAACGTCCGCGCTACAGTGACGATGGCTTTATGATCAACGATCGCATAAGCCTCGGGCCATTAGGTGAAATAGTCGTTCGCTACTGAAATAAATCCGTTGCCCCGGAGGCTTTTCGGTAGGGGTCCTACTACGTCCATCGCTACTCGTTGCATGGGGTATCCTGCCATAGTGGTGCTTCGATGTGCTCTCGGGCGCTTAGCGGAAGGATTCCGTTGCCCATATTTCTCACAACCGTGACAGTAGTCTTGAATATCATGTTGCCATCCCGCCCTTGTGTACTCTTAGATGACCGGTCGTAGGGGTGTTGTGCAGAAGTTCCAGAACTTCTGGTACCAGTTTCCGCGGGAGACACGACTGCAGAAACGTCGATGCACCATCTTCGCTTTCGAATTCTCGGAACAGGAAGTCATTTTCCAGTTTTAACCGACTAAACTGGCTCCACAAGCTGCCGACTTCAGGACTGAGATGGGAGATCTCTTGTCGGTTTGGTCTGGTTCCCGTCCTTATCCGAGTTATCGCTTGGTGGATGGCTGGATCTTCTTGTGGGTATAGTTGCAGTTCAGATTTCGTCCAGAGTGTCATCCGATTTTGCTCCCCGGACTGTCAACGGCATTACAGCTTATGAAGGCTTCGCCCTCTGCGATATCTGTTACTTCGGCGGTGTTTTCAGTCTCCTCTACAGGTGGTATTCGCGATAATGCGTCTGCGTTTCCATGCAAGCGTCCAGGGCAATGCTCAATGGTAAAGTTGAATTCAGCCAGTCGTTCTATTCAGTGCGCAACTTGCCCGTTGGTTGCTTAAAGCTATGCAACCATTTCAACGCATTATGGTCGGTCCGTACTCGAAAGGTCCTCCCCACAAGATATGGCTCGAAATGCTTAATTTCCCAGACTAATGCGAGAAGTTCCTTTCTGGTAGTGCTGTAGTTGCGTTGTTATTCAGTAAAACTCTTGGCAGCATATGCAATGACTCGCTCTTTCTCTTCTTGTATTTGCGATAATATAGATCACATGCCGGTGTCGCTTGCGTCCGTGTTCACAATGCATGGTAAACGAAGTCAGGGTATTCCAAGATCGGGGAACGAGTGTGGCAGTTTGAGTTTTTCGAATGATTCCTGGCACTGCGATGACCACTTGAAAACAGACCCCTTTTGTTCTAGGTCATACAAAGGTGCTGCGATTTCGGTCAAAGTTAGGAATAAATTGTCGGTATTAACAAACACATCCGAGGAAAGTATGGAGGTCAGACACATTGCACGGCCGGCGATACTGCTTCAAGGCTTCTACTTCCTCCAGGTCAATGGCGATCCCATTTCGACTCACTACGAGTCCAAAAATGACCGTCTTTTCCTCCAGTAACTAGCACTTCTTGGCGTTTAGCTTTAACCCAGCATCCTGAAAGCTTTGGAGTACTGCCTCCAGGCGACGATTGTGTTCCTCCAGATCTTTCGCAAAATGACAATATCCTCGAAGTAGACTAAACAATCAGTCCAATTCAGACCACTTAATATTGAGTTCACCGCTCTTTGAAACGTAGCTGGTGTATTTGTTAGTCCGAACGGCGTTGGTTTAAACTGGAAATGACGCTCTGGCGTCTAAAAAGCCGTTTTATCACAATCCCCTTCCTTCACTCCAATCTGCCAATACCCTCTTACTAAATCAAGGTGGTTGAACAAAGCTGCACCAGACATGGCTTCTAAAATGTCGTCGCATCTGGGTAGAGGATATACGTCCCTCTTTGTCATCCCGTTTAGCTTTCTGTAATCGATACAAAATCTTAGCGACCCATCTTTCTTCCTGATAGTTACCACAGGAACTGACCACGTTGAATTTGAAGGTTCGATGACGATGGATGTAAGCATTGCTTCGATTTTTTTCCTGACTTCCGTCCTCAAGTTTAGGGTAGTCTTCCATGTGGAACTCTGATTGGCATGGATTCCTGCGTGTTGATCGAATGTTCCACTTTTTTCATTTCATCCAGGTCGCGTTTCCCTCTGGAGATTCCTTAAATGTGTCGCTCAAGTATCTTGTAAACTTCGTTCTTCGCATCGTCTGAGATGTTGGAATTACTGATTAGGAAGAGTTTCCTGATTTCGTTTTCTCTCGGAATTCCTTCGTGTATCTCTCCGCAAAACACTGTTTCTTCGTGGTTGTCGGTTAAACATTCGAACGGGCACTGTTCTATTGTTTACGGTTGCTGCGATCTTGATTATCCCGACAGTGTAACATTTCTCAAACCTGTGTTCTGGTTCTAACACCCATGTTGCTATGGCTACGGTACTGTCTTTCTCAACTTTGCAGTCCACATTGACCATGGATCTTGGGGGGATGGTAGTCGAAGCGGCGACTCCAACACGACATACCATTGGCGTCTTCTTTCATATAATTGGAACACTCTGCCCCAGTATAATTATCAAGTCTTTCTTAAAGTCTACCACACAGTGATTGATCTGTAGGAAATCTGCACAGAGCAATAGTTATTACGCCAACTCATTACACATATATATCTTGTTTCATCACGGCATCTCCTGTACTAACGGGCACCTCTGTAACACCACATACGTTAAGACGTCTGTGGTGCGTTCGTTGTAGGATATTATTCTCCGTCCGGATCCGGTGGAATAAATCGCGGTGCAGAATAGGCTTGGCTTGGCTTGAGCTTTTATTTAAACACGCTAGCCTCTCACAACTCTTTTAAAAACTAAGCTGATTTACAGGAGGGGCGTGATACCTTACAAATACAAATTAACTAATACTTAACTACTACTACTACACATTTATAGAAGCTGATCCAAAAAGTTAAAAAAGATTACATATTAGATAAAATTAGATAAAAATTAGATAAAATTAGATGTAAATTATAAACAACTAAAATTACAAACTGTATATTTACTATATTCAAATCAACATGGTTCACGAGAAAGACAGGTCCGCAATGCTACGTTTGAATTGATGAAGCGAAGTCGCTTTTTTGGCCTCGAGTGGAACATTAGTCCATAACATTGAGCCACTATATCTAAAGCTTCGCTTAAGAAAATTAGTTTTCGGCTTTGGAAGTGCTAGATCAGTTTCAAGATTACGTAAATCATACCCTCTATTCAGATCTCTAAGTCTAACAAGGCTTTCTCTTAAGCACTGTACCGCATTTTGGTTGAGAACCTTATACAGCAGGACACTCTTCAATTTAGCACGCCTTACGTGAAGAGAGTCCCACTGTAGACTTTTCAGAAGCTCATTCGATCTAATTTCATATCTTGCTCCTGTAATGACTCTGGCAGCACGATTTTAAAGCGTTTGCAATTTGTCTTTTAATGTCTTTTTACATGTATCCCACAAGGGAGAACGATAATCGAAATATGGCTGAATTAAAGGTTTGTACAGTTTGATGAGAAAGCATGAGGGAACAAATGGTTTAATTCTCCTCAAAACACCTATGCCAGAACAAATCTTTAAGCATAGTTTTTCAATGTAAATATCAAAAGCCAATGTCTCATCATCATTCACTCCCAAACATTTGTGAGAGGTAACAGGCGATATTGAATTGTTATTCATGGTTATGCTGGAAATTATAGGCTAATTCAACAGGGTCACACGAGGAAGCAAATATTTGTGCATCATCAGCATATAAACACGGTGTTGTTAAATTAAGAAAATTGGGTAAATCGTTGATATAAATTAAGAACAACAAAGGGCCAAGTATTGACCCTTGCGGAATACCACATATTATTTTACCTTTTCCAGAAAGAAAGCCATTTATGAGGCATTGTTGATATCGATTTGTTAAGTATGAATGGAACCACTTAAGTTCCGTGTGGGAAACTCCATAAAATGTCAATTTCTCAAGTGGAATATCATGGTCAACAGAATCAAACGCTTTACGAATATCAGGAAAAACAACCCCTGTTAGTTTGCCGTTGTCCATATTTTCAAACCAGGCATTGCACATTTGAATTAAAGCAGTAAGTGTGGAATGTCCTGGCCGAAAACCGGATTGGAATTTAGATATAAGGCAATTATCATTTAAATGTTTGTAAAGTTGTTGGAAAATTTCTTTTTCGAATACCTTACTTATAATTGGTAAAATTGATATAGGTCTATAGTTACCCATAATTCGTCTGTAGCCTTCCTTGTATATCGGGGTTACTCTCGCATTTTTCCAATCATCCACAAACACTCCAGTTGAAAGTGATAAATTAAATATGAAGGTCAGGGAAGGTGCTATAATATCTAAAGCGATTCGCAGCATCTTTGCTGGAATTTTGTCAAGACCTGTGCTTTTGGAAATTTTCAAATGTCGTAAGGTTTTCAAAACATTTTCAACTGGAATATACATAAAGTGGAATGATGGGATATTACAATCAACTTGACTTTTTAAATAAGTGTCAACCTTATTAGTTGACTGCTTTGTTAATTCAGAAGCTAGTTTGGGTCCAATATTAATAAAGAAATCATTAAAAGATTCCGAAATATTTTCATCATCGGAAGTGATTTTATCACCAATTTCGATTTCATTTACACGGCCGCTTGGTTTATTCGCCCGACCAGTAAGGGAATTAATCAATTTCAAAGTAGTTTTCGGGTCGGTTTTATTACATTCTCCAATTTTTTGACGATAATAGCGCAATTTACTTTTCCGCATTTCAATATTTACTCTGTTCCTTTCGGCTTGATAAAGTCTCCAATGATGTTTGGAGCCGTGCCTAACAAATTGTTTTTTATGACAATCACGACTTCGCAGAATAGTTACTGCAGCGCCAGTGTCAACAGGCGCAGTTACGGCCTATCCGTGGACGTTGCACTCTATAAACATGGTGTTCCCCGTCTGCATGCTAGTCACCTGTTTGGCGAGCACTGGTGATTCCTTGCAGATACTGTCCCCTTTAATTAGATTCCCACGGATAGCGTCCCCCATGTGAAAGTGAAAGACAAAAGCAAATATTTTCCTGGTTAATTGTTTATTTTACAAAATTAACTACATGTAATTTTTTTGACAAAATGAATCGTTCAACCAAATTTAAAATTGTTCAGTTAAATAACTTGAAAGCTATTAAAATCGTTCAATCAAATATTCACACAAATTGTTAAAATCGCTCGGCCAAATATATACGCCACAAACTGTTAAAATCGCTCAGCTAAATATTTACGCAAAGAACTGTTAAAATTGCTCGGCTAAATATTTCCGCAACAAACCATTACTGAAATCGCCTTATTCAAATCTCGGGTAAACACAGAAACTGCTGCTTGTAACCGAAGCTTGCTTTCGTAACCAATGCTTTTTCTGTCGCCTAATGCACGGAACCCTTAGAAGTTGCTTGGACTTTAGTAACCCCGTTGCCGATTGTTGTTTTGATGACTTATACCTGGTATAGTCAAAAACAGAACACAGAAATTGTGCTTTATTCACGAAACCCTTGGGTGTTGTATGGATATTTGACACCTTGTTGCCAATTGTTGTTTTGATGACTCATACCTGTTACTGTCAAAAGCCGAACATCGAAACTGCGCTGGGATTTGTCCTTATGAATTACGAGTTATACGAAACTGATCACTTAAACTGGGCGATTCCTTTCATATTTTCTTACTTACGATATTACTTACGTAACAATGATCAAGCTTGCCAAACTAACCACTAACTTCATGAAGAAATCGTTCAGCTATTATGGTGCTAGGGTCTGGAATAACTTACCGCTTTATTTTAAAACAACTCATTCTCTACAATCTTTTAAGTACAATCTTAAAGGTCTTCAAAAACATTTTCGGCTTAAGCAAATTGTCAAAAAGCCTACCCGTAAAGATGCCATTCTTGATTATATTCTAACAAATATTCATGATTATTATAATGCACCACAGATTCTACCACATTTTGGACTATCAGATCATAATACTATAATGTTGTCATCCAAGAAAAGAGTTACAAGCTATGCGACTAAGAAAACTATCTTCATACGGGATCAACGACCTAGCTGTAAAGCTGCTATGGGTAGATATTTAAGTTCCTTACAGTGAGATATATTATTCGCCTCGTCATGTAATTGCGAAGATATGATACAGATTTTTCAAGAAATTATTAAGATTGGGTATGATCTGTTAATGCCAGTTAAAAAGGTAATTAAGAACACAGCAGATGCACTGTGGATGACGCAAAACCTAAAATCTCTTATACTTAAAAGACAACGGGCATTTGCCAAGTATGGAGGAAATTCTCCTATTTTTAATTTTTTTCGAAATGCCGTTAATCATGACAGGAAAGTTTGTAAGTCGAGATATTATGAATCAAGAGTACAGCAAATGAAAGGAGCAAATCCAAATGGAATGCAGTCTCATACGAGAGATCTATTGGGCCAGTTAAATGTTCCCGAAATTCAATCACTTTCTCGGCACGAAAAGGCAAATGCAATTAACGCAGCCCTTCTTGAGCCTCTGTCTGAGTACCAAAGGAATTGTCCACCAAATAAACTTCCTTTGGAGGATGTCCAAGGTTCTTACAAATATCGGAAGACAGAGTTTTGAGCCTCCTAGTAAAACACAATTCTAACAAAGCCTCTGGCCCAGATGGAATTTCAAATTGATTTTTAAAAGACTACGCAGCCTTGTTGGCATCTCCTGTTTGTATGATGATGAATGCATCTTTTCGCCAACAACGTCTTCCTACTCTATGGAAACAAGCGGAAATATGTCCACTGCCGAAGAAAAAAGCTGTAGAAAATCTCCAAAAAGACCTGAGACCAATATCATTGACCTCATGTATCTCGAAGGTCGCTGAGGATTTTGTGGCACGTGATTATCTTAAAACTGCGATTCTTAAGATTGTCGATTATAAACAATTCGGCGCGATACCTAAATCATCTACTGCGCTTGCCTTGGTGTCAATGATCCATTATCTTATTTGATTATCGTAAAGCATTTGATCCTTGGTGTTAATGATCCATTATCTTATTTGATTATCGTAAAGCATTTGAGCTTATCGATCATGAGATTTTGGCGGGTAAACTATGTTCTTTAGATTTACCAGTCAGTGTAGTTAACTGGATTATTGATTTTAAGTGACCGATACCAAAGGATCAAACTTGCAGACGACTGTTTCTCCGAATGGCGTAAAGTACCTTCAGGCGTCCCTCGAGGCACAAAATTAGGCCCATGGCTTTTTTTAATCATAATAAATGACCTTACTATACATGACGAGTGCCTGTGGAAATTTGTTGACGACACAACAATTTCAGAAACCATCGCTCCGAATAATATAAGTCATTTACAAGGTTTTGTTGACAAAATTACGCAGTGGTCGACATTAAATAAATTTCAGCTCAATTCGGATAAATGTAAAGAACTTCGAGTATCGTTCGCTAAAACAGAGCGACAATTTTCCCCCATTATGGTTAACGGCAAAGAACTTGAGATTGTTCCAAAGGCAAAGTTACTTGGTCTTACTATCTCTACTAATTTAACTTGGAATGCGCACGTTAGAGATGTGATTAAGAAGGTATCCAAAAAAATCTACTTCTTAATCCAATTAAAGCGGGCAAATGTTTCTTACGACGATTTAAAATTATTTTACATTACGTGTATTAGATCAATTCTGGATTATGCTGAACCTGTTTTTCATTATTATCTACCAAAATATTTGATGAATGAAATGGAACGTATTCAAAAACGTGTAATAGGAGTCATTTTTCCTGATCTTGAATATAGTAGAGCATTAGAAAGACTATGTATAGATCATCTTGATGTACATCATAAAACTCTTTGTCAATCCCTTTTTAAGTCAATTAGCAACGATGAAAATCATCGCCTCCATTGTCTTTTACCGCCTTCTTATGATTCACAGTATAATCTTAGACAGACACGTAAGTTTTTAGTTCCAAATTTTAAAACTAATCGTTGTAAGAACTCTTTTTTATATTTTTCTTGTTATGATACAAATTGTAATACTTAGAGTGATTAATATAATTTGTAAATACGCAATTCAGTCGTTACTGGCTGCACATGTATTTCTTTTATAAGCACAATAAACAATAAACAAACAAACAATCTTTCTGAGTTTGTCGACTCAAATCTTGACATCCTTGACAATTTTTAACGTCCAAACTTTTGTTCTTATATTCAGACATAAATTTTATATTGTAAACTTTCTTAGACAACGTTTTTACATTAGTTCAACTGTGTGCATGTAAGAATATTATTAAATTTTAAATAAGTGTACGAAATAATATTCTTATAATTTAATAATATTTGAATGTAATTGTATTTTAAGTAGACACTCGACTCTTTGAAAAGCAGCTCTTCTTTTTCTTTTGTTACTTTATTATTACAGCTGATAAGGCTACCATGTATATGATTAAATTAAATTGAATTCAATTAAATTTTCTATCAAAATACGTAAAAACTAAAAGTTACCGCAATAGTTTTGGATTTTGGGAGAGGGGGACAGAATCCACGAAGGGGTACACTATCCACTGACCAGATAATGTCCGGGGAGACAGTATCTGCCAGGAGATTATGTCTTGGGGAACAGTATCTGTTAGCGGATAGTGTCCGGGGAGAAACATTTTGCGGGGAAAAATATCTGCTGGGACACCGGCGGTGACTCGGGCGGAGTTACACTCGTAATCCCGCCCTGTTGGCGTTTCCCGAGTTGTATATGTTGTGGCCATTGAAGTTATGAGTGCAGTTGCGCTGGTAGTCCCCCATTCTGCCACATTTGTAGCACTGGACATTTCTCCTCTGGTCTCTTGGTTTGCGAATATTATTTGATGTCCTCGTTTCTACCAACTTTTCTATCAACTGCGCTTGCTGTTGAAAATAGCGTTTGGCCCAGGCCGGAGGTTTTGTATCGTTGCCCCCGGTGTTTACTCCAGCGACCGACTTCTGCAAATCAACATTGGCGGCCAACATTGACTTATCTGTTGCTTTTCCACGGTAGGAAGGCTTTCCAACCGGAGTGCTGCGGATAGTACTTCATCTGAACTTGTCGGCCTCGTCAGGCTGACAGCTATACGGACTTCTCGGTTCTCCAACGCAGCGATAAACTGGTCCAGAACCTCGTCTTCGACGAAGGAAGTGTCCTTCCCGGGATACGCTCTAGTGGCCATTTGACAAGGTCAGGGGCCAGGACGATCAGGTTTTTTCCTTTCCCTCGACGTATTTGTCGAAAGGTCATCTTGTGTGTCATCCTCTCTTGTTGTGGTTTCATTTTCTTCTCCATGGCAGCTTGTAGACTAGGGAAGTCGCTCTTCTCTTCCTCCTTCAAAGTAAGGAAATTTCTTTGCGCTCGCTTTCTCAAAGGTACAGCAAATTGCTGTCAGCTTTGCTCATCATCCCACTTCTTGACATCGACACACAGTTTGAAATGAGCAACCCATTCGTCCCAAGAACCATCTGAAAATATATCAGGTTTTGCTCGCGAATTCACGGCTGCCTTCACTGTTGTTAACGACGTCGATGATCTTTCCCCCATGTAATTTTCTATCGCTTCCAAGCGGTTTGTCAATCGCTCAATTTCGCTTTTTAGTTCTTCGGTTGACATATCACACCGCTGCCACTAGTTGTTGAGTAAACACGTTTAATGAATAGTGCAAAACAGTACAAAATAGTTCAGAGACTTCTAACTTTTAGGCTCTACCATAAAACCGATGGTACTCTCAGTAACATCTAACCTTCGTCAGCTGACGACAAGGACACGCCATAACGTTCAATTGAACTATTGAAATGACTTGCAAATATGGATGATGCACGGTCAGGTAGAGGCATAATGATTGGAGACGTTCTCTGACCAAAATTATAATTTATTTCGACGAGCTTTAGGCCACTAGACTGTGGTCTTCGACAGGTACATGACAACAGAAAATTGCAAGCTTATATACTATTCTAATGGGATGACATCACCGATAAAGAAATTTAAGTTATTTACATGAAACAGATTAGATAGTAATTAGCGGCGACAGTGTTTCTTTGTTAGCTGAGTGTATTGTTTAGGTAATGGCATTGCATTGTTGTCAGCGTCTTCTGTTGTTTCCGTGTGCCATGATTCCAATGTTTTCCTTATTCTGAAATTTCCTCTGTCAATAATTTCCCCCTTTTCAAAGTCAAATTTATGTCCATTTTTCCAAGCATGAGAAGCTATATTTGAACCTTTGGCATAATTTTTAACATTTCTCAAATGCTCTTTTTTTTCTTGTTTCAAACGCTCTTCCCGCTTCTCCAATATATGACCGGGTACAATCTACGCAAGGAATCTTGTAAATTAAATTCGTCTGTTTGTCAAGTTCGGGTCTATGTTTTGGTGAGGGAAAGTGTTGTTGCAATGCCCGTACTGGTTTGGTTGCTACTTCTATGTCATGTTGACGGAGAGTTCTGGTTAGCTGTTCAGTTACGCCCTTGATATATGGTAAGGTTACATATCTTCTGTGGGTTGTAGGGTCGACCATCTTAAAAAATATACCTACCAATTCTTCAGGTGTAGGAGTTGAGTGGGTTGACTTGGTATCTGTTATGATGTTGTTGATGGTTCGTAAAGGGTAGCTGTTTGCGCGTAAGGCGTTTTTGACATACTGTAGCTCGTTAGTTTTTCCTTCTTGGGCATTTGGTAGTGTAAGGGCTCGGTGGATCAATGTTTTAGCTGTGCTGACCTTATGTTTCTGCTCGTGGTGGGAATTGTAGTCTAGATATCTGTCTGTATGAGTTGGCTTTCTGTAGACATCAACGTTGAGTTCTCCGTGTTGTCGTGTGATGATGGTGTCAACGAATGCTAGTTTGTCGTTGTTTTCATGTTCTATGGTGAATTATATGTTTGGGTCCATTGAGTTCAGTGTGTCGTGGAATGTTTGAACGGCGTTCTTCTTGATGATAGAAAAACTATCATCTACGAAGCGTTTCCATGTCTTGGGCGGTACAGGAGTTGTCTTGATGGCCATTTCCTCAAAAGACGCTGACAACAATGCAATGCCATTACCTAAACAATACACTCAGCTAACAAAGAAACACTGTCGCCGCTAATTACTATCTAATCTGTTTCATGTAAATAACTTAAATTTCTTTATCGGTGATGTCATCCCATTAGAATAGTATATAAGCTTGCAATTTTCTGTTGTCATGTACCTGTCGAAGACCACAGTCTAGTGGCCTAAAGCTCGTCGAAATAAATTATAATTTTGGTCAGAGAAAGTCTCCAATCATTACTGAAATGACGTGAACAAACAGTTAACTAAACTCTCAACATCACTGTAACGTCAGCTAATCCAAAGTGCGCCATGAACGCTGGTCTTGGTGGGCAAATGTTTACGAAACTTTGCAAGATAGACGCTCTCGAAGTTGAATTTGTTGAAGCTCGTTCTCGTCTTCCAGAGGCTAATCGAACAGATGGGAGCGTCAGAGTTTTTCGAAGCTCGATTGCGTGGACAGATTTTCGCAGCTCCGAAAGCAACACAGATACTTCGATCTCTGAGAGGAATACACCAAAACCAAGTGGTGGCTTTATGTGTTGTGTTCCAGGTTACTTCAACAACAACACAGGGAATCCCGAGCTTTTTTTTTCCGACAATTTTCATAATGGAAAAATCAAGGAATTGAAGGAACTTCAAAAGAAGTGAATACATCTTGTTTCACGATGGTTTGGGACCACTGTTCAGCAGTCCAATCTTTGTGTGCTTGTGCAAACTGTAATCGAGACTTCTTATGGTGAGCAGTAAGCCTAGGCTTCTTTCTGGGCTTGCAGCCCTTTAGACCAGCCTCTCTAAGCCTTCTTTGGGTGGTGGAAACCGAGATATTGACACCATATTCAATTAGCATCTCAGCTTCTATTTGCGGTGCAGTATTGTAGCAATTTGACTTGTTTTTCCTTACCACGACCCTGTCCTCCGTCCCAGATGTCTTTCGTTTCCATCCAGGGATCTTGGCACCTTTCATACTACCAGCGAGTCTCTTCTTCTTGAGGATTTCACTGACACTGCTTTGAGTACAACCCACACGAACAGCAATTTCACGTTGTGTGTGCAGCCTTCTTCATATAATGCCAGCTCTTTTCCTCGATTTTCCAAACTGATTCTTCTCTTTGGATCCATTATTCCCTATCTATCTTCCAATTTGTGACAGGCCAACAACCCTTTCTTGTAAGACTTGAAATTCATTTAGCGTATGCTATAAAATACTTTAAAAATAGAATGTCTCTACAAATATTGAACAGCTTGAGAGCGTGCTTATTAAGAACATAATTACCAAGCTACCACAAACACAATTTTGAAGTTGTTGCCCGCTTGGGATACATTTAGAATTAGATAAGACCATGTGACCATAATTCAACCAATGGCAGTTAGTACTACCTCCAGCGAAACTCCAGCTATATATAACAAATATAAATGTAACCTCCTCCACCAGATCGAGTTTAGCATCAATATTATAGAGATAAAAACTCTTCAATAGTTCTTTGAGAGGTTTAAAGATTTTTTAAAGAGTTTTTAGCTGTATGTGAGAGAGAGAGAGAGAGAGAGAGAGAGAGAGAGAGAGAGGGAGAGGGAGAGGGAGAGGGAGAGAGAGAGAGAGAGAGAGAGAGAGAGAGAGGGAGAGGGAGAGGGAGAGGGAGAGGGAGAGGGAGAGAGAGAGAGAGAGAGAGAGAGAGAGGGAGGGAGAGAGAGAGGGAGGGAGAGAGAGAGAGAGAGAGAGAGAGAGAGAGAGAGAGAGAGAGAGAGAGAGAGAAATGAATGAATGAATGAATGAATGAATGAATCGAAAAATATGAATGGACCACACTTCTTTACGTTTTATGGTGCTTACCAGACAAAGTCGAATCAATTTCTTCTTCTGTTGCTCCAAGAGTCATCAGATTCACTTTTAATAGTTCCCAGTAATTTCTGAAATCTACTTTACTTATTTTCTTCTTGGTCGCATGTGCCACAACGTGGTTCCTGATTTCTTGTATTTTACATATGGCATCACCTTTTTGAGGATGTAATTTAAGATGAACTGAAGAAACTGCACTGAACCGTAGAACACGTATGAGCAAAGAAACATCCCAATCTTCGATATTTCCGGAACAAAATTGTTGTTTCTCATAGTTCAACAGCTTGAGCGCTCCTTTCTTTAACGCAGTTGCATCTTTTGGCTGATTACACCACTTTGGATGTATGTCTAAGAAAAATTGCCGTAAACAATTTGCTCCAATACCAATCAGTACACGGACAATGCAATCGAAATTTCTCCTAGAACAGGAAAATTGTTACGTGTTACCTATGTCATCTATCGTAGGAGGAAACTCTGGTACATGTAGTAATACTGCATTTAGTAAAATGTTTCAGAAGTTCAGATGCTCCGAACTTTAGGGCAATTTTGGTGTTAAACTCATACCTTAAATTAAAACTAACACGGAAGAAATGAAATTATTAGTTTTTCCCAGAAGTGAACAACAATCATTGGTATCAGGGGAATTAATGGGACAACAATTTCAGTTATTACAGTCTAGCATTTAATTTCCAAAGGTAACTATTTTATACTATGACTATCCTGTTAATGCTCAGCTTAAATATTACATTTTTAATGGAGTAAAGATATTCGAAGCTAAGTATTCAGCTAATCCTACCGTGTCCGAGGATAATTGTTTCCTCTCTGTTAGAAGATAGGAAAATTTTGATCTTTCGAGGTCTGTCAAACAGTGGCTTGGCCAAGGGAGACCTGGTGTGATTGTGCCCTCCTCCAATTTTACTGGATTGATGAAATAATTGCCTGAAATATTACAACTCATCTTAGAATGCCTCTAATCAGCAGGAGGGGGCCAAAATTCACCGTTGCTGTGCTTCGAGTTCGCAGAACACTCCCCAAAAATCTAGGTCTGGCCACGCCACTGCAGTGGAAACGATACTACACTTAGTATAAACAACGTCACGTATTTCAGGTGGATTACTATCTTACTCTTCAGCTACTTCCTGCGGTTCATCATCAAGGCATAGGTCTCTGAAATCATTCCAACTCGAGTCTGCAACAGGATAAAGCAAGAATAAGTGCTTATTTCATAACAGGTGAAGCACAACGCTGACTGAAAAAACTGTTTCAAAGTCTGCCTGGGTTTAATGTAGGAGAGGCTGTTTTACAGTGTAATTTTTGTGTTCACTGGCCTTGGAAAGGTCAGTGCACATATTGTCAGCGACTTTTTGTGGCTGGCTGGCTGGCTGGCTAGGTTTGTGGCAATCACGTGATAACTGAATTAGGTACGGATATAACCGAACGAGTTTTGGAATGTGAACTAGACATCTCCGTTCCAATACGCCGACATCACAAGATAAGATGCCGATCATGAAGAAGTCTTAGTAGCTTGCGAGGGCAAAGTATTACCAATTTTTTTCGCCCGAAGATAAGTATTATACCGCTTGTTTTATTACACCAAGCCGTTGTCGGATGACTCATCGACATTTTCGTCCAATATCGTTTTCTTGTGGATATCATGTATCGAAATACTATTATTATTATTATTATTTTATTATTATTTAATGTTATTTAAACACGGTAGCCTTTCAGATAGTCTGCTTTGAAAAGGGCCGTGTAAATTTCTACATACAAACATTAAGCTAATATATTACATACCTATATTGCAAACTACATATAGCTATTTACAAAATAAAATAAGTGAACTATTCACTGTTTGGCTAAAAGATTTTTGAATGTTTTCAAGGTCTTTGTATTAATATTGTTTACTATATGTTCATCTAACCTGTTCCAATACACAGCTCCTCTATAGGAAAAACTTCGCTTTAGGAAATCAGTTCTTGGCTTATTTAGTATAAGTTTGGTGTTATTACTCCGTAAGTTATAATAGTGGTTATCACATGTGTTAAACAACTGTGACAAATAGTTTGGTACTAAGCCCTTAATTATTTTGTACATCATTATCGATTCACGTTGATTCAAAGTTTTGATGACGGGAGACCATTTTAAGTTATTAAAGATTTCGACTGACCGAATTTCATATGTAGATCCAGTAATAATCCTAGCTGCGCGCTTCTGCAGTTTGAATAGTTTTTCTATATTAGAATTGTTACCATCATGCCATACAGTAGAACAGTAATTGAAATGGGGCAACACCAGTGCATTATACATGGTGATTAAAGAATCTTGAGGTACAAACTGTTTAGCTTTTTTTAACAAGCTAAGATTTCTAGATATAGTTTTGCATTGCCCGTCATTGTGTTTGTCCCATTTCAGCTGTTCATCGATGATTACACCTAACACCTTTTTATTTGATACTCGTTTAATAGTCTCCTCCCTAATAGTTAAGACAGGATCATTATCTGAGAATGCTTGTAATCTTTGTCGTGATCCGATAATCATGTACTCAGTCTTTTCATTATTCAAATTTAATTTGTTTGACAACAGCCATTTATGGACATTTTCAAGATCTGAGTTAAGTTTTTCTTCAATTTGTAAAGAATTGCTTCCCTCGCAGGATAAGTTAGTGTCATCGGCGAATAAGGCTGCATTTGTTTTTTTAAGACAGTTTGGTAAATCATTGATATATAGTAAAAACAGTAGCGGTCCAAGGTTAGACCCTTGCGGTAAACTGCAGCTTACAGGCTTCGTTCCCGTCATCGCTTGATTCACTTTACAAATTTGTTTACGGTTGTCAAGGTATGACTGAAACCACCGAAGGGCAGTTCCGTGTACACCGTACAATTTGAGTTTGGACAGTAGTATGTTATGGTCAACGGTGTCAAACGCCTTTTTTAAATCAAGAAATAGGACACCGTTGACGAGACCATTATATATATTGACTAGCCACTGGTTTGTGGAATGAAGAAGTGCGGTCTCAGTCGAGTGTTTTTTCCGAAAGCCTGATTGCTGAGATATAATTATTTTGTTAGTTTCTAGGAAAGAGGATAATTGATTATAAACGATTTTTTCAATAAGTTTTGCAACAACGGAAACAACAGATATGGGTCGATAATTTCCGCAATCAGATCTAGATCCAGCTTTGTGAATAGGTGAGACACAAGCTACTTTCAAATCTTCAGGGAAAATCCCTGTTTCTAACGATAAATTGAAAATATAAACCAAAGACTCAATTATTGAACCACCTGCTTCCTTTAGTAATTTTGCTGAAATCTTGTCAGGTCCAGCTGACTTGTTAATTTTCATTTGGTTCAATGTACATTTCAAATCCTCTTGGGTTATTGTTGTAAAGTGAAACAAGTTTTGTGTCGGGGCCATATAGATCAAGGGATCAAAACCATTACTTGGTATGTTGTTCGCTAGATTAGGACCAATATTAGAGAAGTATTGATTAAAAGTTTCAGCGATGTTTTTGTCGCCGGTTATATAGTTTCCGTCTACTTGTAGATTATTAATCGTAGAGGTTTTAGATTGTCGATTTGATATTTCATTAATAATTTTCCAGCTTTCCTTGCTGTTCTTCGCATTAAGTAATTTTGAGTTGTAATAATTAGACTTGGTTGTTTTTATCAAACGATTTACATAATTTCTGCATTTTTTATAAGCTTCGTTGTAGACAGAAGATCCAAGTTTAACTGCCTTTTGTTTTAGGTAATCTCTATGACAACTTAGTTTCTTAATATCTTGGGTAAGCCAAGGCTTATATTCGCTTCTGACTTTGCGGTGTCTAATTGGAGCATGTTTGTCAGAGACTTTCAAAAATTCTCTTTTCCAAATTTCCCAAGCAAGATTAGGGTCTGAAATTGCGTAAATTGATATGAAGGCATGCCTTAGATCTTCCTGAAACTTAGTCCTATTGAAATGTTTAAATTGTCTAGACTCGACAAATTTAAACTTCTCTTTAGGAATACTAACTTTCCTACATATGTAGACCAAATTGTGATCACTGATCCCAAGATCAATAACCCCAGCGTCTATAATTTTGTTGCTAATTTGTGAAAAAATTACATCTATAAGGGTTGCATAAGTTAATGTTACCCTAGTAGGACTTTTGATGTGTTGCTGGAGCTGGTAAATATCCATGAGATCCTGTATTATATTTAGTGATATGTTATTTTCGGATTGTAAGAAATTGCAATTTAAGTCTCCGGTTACTATAAGCTCTTTTCTCTCGTTGTCGGCTTGCTGTAAAAACAATTCAAAATCGTGAAATAGTTCAATTTTAGTATCTGGTGGACGATACCAAGTTGCAACGAGGAATGGTTTACTTTTTGGTTTTAAAATTTCAATACAGACTGCCTCGAGATTAGTTGGTATTAAATCTTCACGCCTTATAAAATTACCGTTACTTTTTACGTAAATTGCAACTCCTCCTCCGTTTCTATTACGATCTTTTCTTATCACTTCGTAGCCAGGTATCTCAACCATCTGGCTGTTAATTGAACTATCTAATCTAGATTCATTAATAGTAAGCATGTCCACAGAACCATCGTGTTTACACTGATCATATCTCGATTAGGCCGAGCGGATGCGGTATTACTTCACCGAACTGTGGAATGGACACGTTGTGGAATGTCGTTGACCCACCCACTTTCATTAAAAAATTTTCATATAAATGTTTGTGTCTTGCTGATCGCTGAAATACTTAGAGTTATCAATTAACGATGGAGAGATACGAGTTCAAGATAATGGGTCCCCAAGAAAGATGGATAAAGATATTTCTTTCTGTGGCAGAGATAAATTTTCTGTCAATCATGCGCTTTTTATTACTTATCAGATTGTCCAACCATCCCGATTTTGGTTTAAAAATCCCAAATCCCGACCGATATGCCGTCGGGATAGGAAAAATCCCAATTTTGATATCTGCTTCAAGGAACAACATGACTAGAAAGATATTTTCGTCAAATTCTAATAGTGCAGATATCGTTCGGAGACACAGTTAAAAATAACCGGAGCCTGAGGTAAACAAGTGGATGAAATCAGCAGGACATAAATTAGACTGGCTGCTTTTTAATAAGTCAGTAACATCCGATTTGTCGAACTTCGTCTGGATGAATATGTCTCAGTCTCAGGAACTACGATACTTAGTCTTTCACCTCAGTAGCACTTTTTATAAAAAAACAAGTGCAAAATGACGATCAATTTACCAATCATTTTTGATGGAAATTGTTGTCCGGGATTGCTAGAAATGGTGTTTCAAGACATCAAGATCTCAAAATTTTCTGGGGGAGCATGCCCCCAGTTGACCCTCAAGTAAAATCCCGATTTAGCGAGGCCGTTAGGTTGGACAATCTACTTTTTAGAAAGGATCTTCTCTCTTGAATTGGTCACAAAAATTAACCCAGACCAAGTTGGGGGGGGGGGGGGGGTAATTGTCCTTTCAACTCTTCGTGGTCGGTTGTTGGCCCATCATGGTCAGACGATAGCCCTCCTAATGAAAATCCTGGCTACGCCACTGTCTGAATACAATCGCACGATTATGTCCGATTAAGGGAGTGGGAAAAAAAGACTAAACTGGTGCACTTTCTGGAGATAAAAACCAAGGAGTGAAACTGCAACGTCTAATCTGATGGAGCTAACTTTATCGATCGTTTCCAGCCACTTCGCCTCCACATCTTTGCTTTAAAAGAACTCATGGATCAAATAATAATATAAATAATGATATAATAATATATAAGAATCGTAGTCTGACAATGATTTACATGAAGTCGAGAATTAACTCAAGAAACAGGCGTCGTTATTTGTCTGAACAGATAATTCGCACTATATTTGGTATGACTCTTGTCCCGTTTTTGCTTACGACATCTGTAAACAGAGGCCACCGAGTTTCGTCCTTCGGTAAACGAAAAGAAGCCTTTTTTAATTGTTCGAACAACCTGGTACAAGTCCATAGCCCACCCATACTTCCTTCTTTGCAGGGTTGATAGGATTAAGTCATTTTTTGTATCTTTACGATGTTATGAATTAAACTTTGTCGTGCTTACATTTTACCGGCAAAAGTCACGGGAAGGGCTAAAGCTGCCGGAGGAACTTGCCAGGAACATAGCGGCCAGCGCTAGGGCATAAAATATTAGGGACAAATTTTCACGCGAATCGGACCTCTGGTTATTTACTCTGTGGTTGGCGGCAACTTGTCGGGCAGAAGCCAACAAAATGCATGCCCACAGACACTGCTCTTAAATGTGACATTAGTTCGAGTTCTTGCTTTTGCATTATTAACAAAAAATAGTACGATTTTCGTGTAATTCAATTAGAGATTAACTCAAACTAGCGAGTTTTCAAAGAGCTCTAACTCCACTCGCCCTACGGCTTTTGCAATTAGCCAATTTTAAAACTCCTTGAAAACTCACTCGCTTGAATAAATTCCGAATTACACTCAAAATCATACTATCTCCTGAACTAATAATTGACCGGAGAAGTATTACAAAGACTATTACGATTGAAGTTGCAAACGCCTCTCTTGTGTTTTCGTGTTTTTTTTTTTTACCACTTCAGCGTAGTGCGCTTTCTGTTGCACATTATAGCATCACTAGTAAACAATTAACAATTAATGTATCCATTATGTCTACAAAAACCTCAGAGGTTTTCAGGTGTAATTTCTTTTAGTGCTTCGTAAACAGCAACATGAAGGTTGCCACAAAAAAGCTCTCTGTATGCAAATCTTCTCGAAATTGTTTTGAGTTTGTTGAAAACGAGCTCGGTTGGATTAAATTCCGGTGAATACGTTGGCAAGTACACCACTGTACATTCGATGTCGTCGAGCCATTCCCCAAGTGCCTGACCAGCCCTGTGATGATGAATCGGCGCATTGTCACCAATAACATGATCGCCTTAAGTAATTGCAGAATACCCGTTGGGTTGGTAAACATCAGCTGCTTCATCAAAAAGAGTTAATTCAGTAACAGAATTGCTGGTTCCATCAACTGTGTTGGCATAAACAATTCCATCAAGGCTGCACATTACATTCAAAGTTATATTTGGAGTTCATGTGGTGTACGATTTCCACTGAAGGGGTACCAATGCGCGAGTGGCCGTAGTTTGGTTTTCCAACGGCGGGAAGCTTTATTCCTGATTCATCAAAGAACAATAGCTTCGCGGCATTAACGGAATTAATATAATCCAAATAATTTGACAGTAACCTATGTCTTCCGAATGAACTTCTCTGAATGACGCCGCGTGAGTTTTTTCCGGGTCCATTTTCTGTAGTCGAAATCGTTTTGAACACTTCGTTGGATCGCGGCTTTCGATGTTCCACCAGCAACGTTTCAGAGGACATCATTCATTAACATATCTGTACAGCTCTCCCGATATCATGGATGGTCGTATTGTCTTAAGAAGTCGTATGAATTCTATATCATCTGGCTGTAAATGCTTTGTTCCAGCGCTATGACTCTAGAAAGTCGTGTTTCCGTTGAGACAAAAGTCTTTCTAAACTTTACGAACAGTATCGTATTTTACTCTATGTTTGCGCGCAATATAGGCGAAATTTCATGAGAAGAAAGCTGTTACAAAGTTACCTCCCTGTTCCACACTATCTTGAATTATATTTCTTCGTAAGTCTTTATCCAAGGCTTTTCCTCGATCGTATAATCTACCATTTTTACTAAATCCTGCCATCAATTTTAAATGTTTAAAGATGAATCTAATGATTGCACTTCATATCGTCACACAAGGTTTAACTAACAAGATACGTTGAAGTATACTTTAAAATTCGTTTACGAAAGTGGGTGGGGCAGCGACATCGAAATTCGTGCCCGTTCCACAGTTCGGTGATTTCCGTAGTACGTTGCGTAAAAAGCCACTGACAATCAAACAAGTACGATCGAAATTCTATAGTATCGGTATCGAAATACATACGTAACCGTTGTGTTTGCATCGATCATACTTTGATTAGGCGTAGTTTGACATGAAAGTCATGTACAAATCAAACAAATACCAGTGAACCTTGCCATTGTAATGGTATCATCTATACTAAACTAAAGCCGTTCAGTCTTTGTTACGAAAGCAAGCTATTGTGCCACTGCTCTAATTTTAGTTTTTGTGTAATATCCCAGTAAAAGCAAAACAAAGGGTGTTATAGGCCAAGAACTAGCTTTCATGACAACGTTATGGAAACAAAAGAAGCTTCCTATTGGCATTCTATATTTCCTGACACCTCGAACAGTTTTACATGCACTGACGTAAATATGTCTTCAACATTTAGTTCGCAATTCTGTATGCTGACTATCTATTCGATATAGGTATCAATCGATATTTATGCACGATGCAGTTTCGAACTTTCCAAATAGATTGTACCGCAATCTTGCAATTTAGGCTTCTTGCTTAGGGAGATTGGGAAGGACACCTACCTGGAAGTACGCATAAACTTTTGACAAATTAAAAACACCACAAAAGGCTCAAAAGTGCAAGGACTAGTTTACGTTATATACAAATTTAATCAGCATTTTGGAGAGGACTGTAAAAGATATGCAAACGATTTGTGTACCGAAAACACTGGATACATTTTGGGGTCGAAAACGTGGCTTTCAAATTTAACATAAGTAGCGCGGACGGGAACTGTAATCAAAAACATTTGGAAAGATAACCACGATTTAGTATGGGAAAAGTCATTTGTAAAATATTTCTCAACATTTCAAACAAAGCACTTTGGGAATAACCCACTATAACGGATTACAACAACAAATTTCCAAATAATATTATATTCACTGAAACCAGTTCAGTTCCGAATGTTTTAAAATCTTATCTCAACTTCAGAGATCAAACGATGTGCAAGATGAAAATCTCTCAGCATGCCGTAAGTCTATATTATTCATTTTTTTCTATCTTTAATTTGCCTTCAACAACTCAGTCAATGAACACATGCACACGTTGTGTGCCTATTTTTCATCAAAGTTGGAAAGGTTTTAGAAGCCATAATCGACATTCAACTTGTCGAAATTTACTGCAGTTGTAGCCGAGTTTAATTCTATTTTTCGTGCAATTTGCAAATTGTTAAAAAAAAAGCCCAATTGCAAGAAAGAAGTGTCATGCGCTATAGTTTTTCGTGTAATTTGTTAAGTTTTTTTTATTAGACATAAATTGCACGAAAAAAAATGCACCGTGGAGCACGGGCTTAAGCGCTAACTTATACCAGTCTATGATCACAGGGCTAGAGTTGTAGAACTAACGAGATATAGGAATACTCAGCTACCCTTCGCCCAACATTCCATCACATCCTTGGGAATGGGAACAAAGTTGACAGGTTGTAATGATTGTTCAAGGGCCTAAAATCTAAATTCACAAATCGCCCTTACGATAACTGGGAACTGAAGAAAGTTAAGCATCATTCAAAAGTTGTTTTAAAGAAATGAAATTTGTCAATTACAACTGAATAAATGCCGACGATCTTGCATAACCCACCCACACCCAGACCCTCGTACCATGCCAATCGACTTGTGAAATTGGGAAGAGCGTGCGCTGAATAACATTCGAAAACTCTGATTTAGAAAATACAAAAACAATGTTTTGAGAAGCTAGTGTGAACGGCAGGGTTTGAACCAGGACCACAAAAACGTAAGACAACGCCTTATACTGCTCGACAACTGACAAGCTAACACAATTTTTTTAAATATTCGCACGGTTGGTCACTGTGTATGTTATAACTTCGTCTTTCCCAATTTTGAATCTTTAAACCATTACCCCTCACTTGTACGTAAAAATACATACAAATTAGATACTATTTCAGAATCATCGTCAGGGTAACAAGAATTAACAGAATATTTCATTATAATCCTGCACTGCTAAAGTTATCCACAAAAGAGCCATTACTAGAATATTGAGTTTTTATATGAAGGAAAGCCATTGTTTTACCACGTTCAACTTCGTATGTGAATTTAATGCATGGGTGTTGTGAATTTAGGCAATCTAGAAACGGGGCAGTGTGATCTTGAGATCTGAATAATAAAAAAACAATCATCGACATAGCGTCTATAATATGCGGGTTTAAATTGCGTAGGGCAATTATCGAGCCAGTTTTTTCCCATAAGTTGATTTATGGGCGGGAGTCCAACTCCCACTCTACCAATTGAGCTATATATAGAGCTATATTTTTACTGGATATATACCTATACACACACACACACACACACACACACACACATATACATATATATATATATAGTCTATTAAGTTATAGCTTTGAGCAACTGTCGTTACACTGTGTTTCACGCTTACGCGATCATCAGACGACTCGTCTGATGATCGCGTAAGCGTGAAACACAGTGTAACGACAGTTGCTCAAAGCTATAACTTAATAGACTATCAAAGCTCTACACCTTTGTATTGAGCACTCTTCTCTTCAGAGACCAAACAGCTACATCTACATCTATATATATATATATATATATATATGAAAAAATTAAGTTAAGATGTCTTTGTCGCTACTCTGAGTTTCACGCGCTTAGGCGATCTTCCATATATCCAGATCATATATATATCCAGAAAAGTTTGACCCAATATATATATATATATATATATATATATATATATATATATATACAGGGTGTATCAAAAAAACCGCAAACTCTTTTGAAATCAGATATTTATGAAAGTTGCATAATTTAGCACTAATTGATCCCAAGGGTGCATAAACACAATTCATGCTTGGGGATGTCGAAATTCGTACTGCGTGGCTATTCTAATAACAAGGAAAATTAAAACGTATTTTCAAATCCCAGAAGCATAATTAGTTCCACAGGCATTGAAATGCTATTTTCAGTATCTACTTATGCAAATTATAGCGTTTGCAGTTTTTTTGATACACCCTGTATATATATCCTCATTTGCATAAGCAAGTGTGATCTCTAACACAGGAAATACATTCATAATGACAGAAGCTGGTGAAATTTGAATTTCAAACCAAGTTTTTCTGTGATTTTAATGTCCCTCTCGGGAATTTTAAGGTGGACAAGAAATCTGTAGGTAATTGCTCTCCATCATATACCACGGCTATGCAGTATAGTGAAAGGTAACGCGAACAGCATGAGTAAGCACTTCAGATTATGGAATTGTATTTGTCACGTTAATTTACGCACAGCATCAGTGCCCAAATTTTTGAAATGGCAAAACCAAAATCCATTGTTAATTTGAAAAATAAAATCAGTTACTTTAATTTAAAAATCGATGTTTTACACGAAAAAGTTATCCCGATACTTCAGCTGCTGTTACTCCAGCCTTCATCTGGGCAAAAGTTCATCGGCAATTTTAAAAGCACGCAATTTAAATTATTTCATGATTGACGGCATTTTCTTTGTTATTCATGAACCTTTATTTAGTTTACATACTCATTAAACAATCGAGCGACTGATAGCCCGGGGAGGGAATTTGATATTCAGCAGGGAACAGTAGGCTGATGAATTAAGTATAATGTTGTACTATAAATTCAAGGGATGTATGCTGAGCTTCCCAGGGATGTATATGTATATACATCCCTAGGAAATCATATACATCCTTGCATTTATAATTCGAAACCTTATTTAATTTACTGAATTCACTTAGACTAAATGTGTAATTCCTCTGCACACAATTTAAGATTTTAACACTACATACACCAACTCTAACAACTTCGACATTTTCCTTCTGAAAATACGTGAAAATCCTTCGAAACGAAAAATGTACACTTCTCGAAAACAACGGGAATTTCCTCTTATTATAAGTTTGATAAGATTTCTTAATCTCACTGAAAACGCTTCTTCCCATATCGGTCGGTAAACTATTCTTTAACGGATTTACATTTCACATTACATACGCCTGCCAATTCAGCCCATCAACGAACTCCCCAAGCAGACATGATCTTAGTATTTGCAGTAATCCTCAACGCCTTCCATTTCTCCAGCTCTTCGTCCGTCACAAATGAAATGTTTCTCTCATCTTTGAAATTATTTATTGACAAATTGTCATCTTTTCCCTTCTTTAATTGATTCGTCGTTTCTAATATCAGCAAAAAGTTCTTTCATTTCATTGAAATTCAGAGTGAATATTTTGGTCCAAAAACATGACGTGATAAACTTTTTAATTCATAGCCTCCTTACTTGCGACTCGACCAAATGCAAATAACCCTGATCATTTGTAAGACGCCCTCCAGTAAAAAAACTGTCTTGATATTAAAAATTACTTCTTGTAAAATCCTTTTAGCAAATACATTAACTTTTTGTTAAATGCCAATCAACCATTTTATTTCAGTCCAATGTTTATACATTCACATGTCAAAAACATATTTTCCCAAATGAAATCCTTTTGTTAGAAAATGTATCTATCATGAAATAAGTTAGTTAAAGCCCTCAAACGTCGGCTTTACACCTGATACAGCCCTCGGGCTACGCCATCAGTATGTATCTGGTGTAAAGCCTCCGTTCTCGGGCTTTAACTCTTACTTAAAAGGGGATCAGTTCAAAGTCTTTTATCTTCAAAGGTTAAAAACAAATCTTCTCGAGGGAGTAAATTTAAATCCTTTTAAATTGAGATGATGGAAATTTACTCCCAAGAAAATATTTGTATTTAACTTTTGAAGACGAAAGACTTTGAACCAAGAAACTTTTAATCTAAACTGCGTGCTTTTAACATTACCTTGTCACTTTTACCCCTGCATGATGAAGGCTGGAGTAACAGCTGAAATGTTCGGATAACTTTTTTACTTAAAACATCGGTTTTTAAACCAGAATAACTGATTTTGTTTTCAAACTATAAAGCCTGGTTTCCGTATAGTTGTAATTGTTGTAATTCAGTCGGCGATGATCGCCGATCAAGTCTTACAACAATTACGATTTAATGGAAACGTGAGTCGTAATTGTTGTAATTCTATCGGCGATCAGTTGGCGATTGTTGTAGAAGTTGAATCAGGTTCAACTTCTACATGAATTACAACAATCGCATTTGAAGTCTCTCGTTGATTCCGAAAACACCAGACAACTTCCTTTAAAATATTGACCAAGGATTTACCAGGCGGGAATCGTAGTCGTAGGATAAATATTAATGCCCAGCTCAAAATTCGAATGTGAATGGCCATAACAGGATAAAACACGACAAATAACAAAACATGTTAGTTTAAGCAAGCTTTACTGACGTTTCGTTGCTAACGCGCAACATTTTCAAAGTAATATAGATGATGGATAAGGTCAGTGCTGCCACTCTATCTCTGCATATTTCCCCTACTAAACATTCATTTTCCCCCTACATCCCCCTACGACCATTTCTCTGATTTTCCCCTACTTTCCCCTACGCAGCACTATATCCCCCTACTATACACCTACGTCGGACCTCGCGGCCAATACAAGAGAAGGCCCTGGGTACAAGGTTGTCAGGTTGCCTCGAACGGTCGAACCTGTACAAATTCAAGCAAAGTAATTTCCCGTACTGACCTCAGGTTCAATTGATAACGGTTTATTGTATTCAGTGCAACATTAACATTACTATAATTAACACAACAAAGTTTACATTAAAAATCTAATAAATACATAACAAAGTTTACATTAACAATCTAATTAGGCTACAATCAACTCAGGTTTAAACAGTTCAGTTCACCATGCCAGCAAATGTCAAAAATTGTCTTCCACAGTTTTGCGCTCTTGGTCTGTGTATTTTTTCATGTAGTTGACTCTTGCCTTTGAATGGAGCTCAGCAAGACGTTTATTTGATTCGAAATTGCAGGGAAATTCCTCACTCACCTTCACTATCGCTTCCATTGTGCGAACACCCAAGGCATTTCTCAATTTCGTCTTCTTGTTGTTCAGCTTTGAAAATGTCCTCTCTACAACCGCTGTGCTCTGGGGTAACGCTGTGATTTCAAGCATAAAAGTTGCTAATTCATTGTATGCCTCTACGTCGGCCATGGCTTGCCAAAATTCGTGTGTCGTTCTGGCTTCCCATCCACCATTTTTGACGTCATCGTCGACCAACAGGGAACGCCACTGACGGTCGATGGTTTGCACCCTGCAGCATTGGGAAAGTCGCTTTGGAAGTTTGGATGCCAATACGCCAGCGGATTTCACCTCAGCTTTCCCTTTCACGACGGCCATGTGGTCAACATCGACGAAGGGCTTCTAAGATTGGACGGGGCAGGTCGATACGCTTCTGCATCTGGCGAATTGCCTCCTTGTACCAGTTGCGGCAACGCGATAGGAAGCTCTCCCTTTCGTGCGGCCTCATTTCTGCCAAGGTCTCAGTCGCAGCGATGCCAGGATAGGCCTTATCCAAAGACAGCCATTTAGATTCGTCATCAACGTTGATGTTGGCAAACTCTATGGACCGGTTTGGCTTAGCAATGAAGTTTTGCGAAAACATGCGAACGACACGTTCAATCTCGGGCAGCAATCGGTGCAGCTTGAATCTGTCTAATTGAAACAACTTGTTTAAGCCTGTTAAATCTCCGAGGACGTAATCCGTGAACTCTAACGTGGCTTTCACATATGGAGATCGGAGGGCGTTGAGGATTCTCTCGGTGGTGGAAGACTTCGTTTCAGCGGCTTCGGAGACAAAGAACAGCTCGAGAGCCGTCCACTGTTGTAAAATGCGATTGAAGCATTGGGCCACCGAAAGCCATCTTGTTTGGCAAGGCTTTAAAATCTTGTGTGGCTCGCATTGCACGAAAGCTTGAAAATCTTCGTAGCTCATCTGGCGGTTTGGTGCATTCTTAAAATAGTTGTAGACGTCGTGAACGAGTTGATCGGCGGTTTTTGATAGGGCAGCACAGGCATGTTCAGCGACAAGGTGAAACGAATGGCAAAAACATTTCAGCGCGAAGAGATCGGGAACCATTTCTTTCATTCTGGTGAGGAAAGAATTGTTCTGGCCTTGCATAAGGTTCTCTCCGTCAGATGCATACCCGACAAATCTGTCCCACGAAATTCCATCCTCTTCCAACGCCGCTCGCAGGGACTCGAACAAACCATCGGCCTTTCCATCTTCGACTGGCAGTAAGCGGTAAAGCTTAGTGACAGGTTCAGAAGAATCTGATGGGAGAAATCGCACATTTACGCAAAACATTTTTTTCATCGAAACATCAGTAGCTTTATCGCAGAGGATCGAAAATCCTTTCGTAGCTTTGATATTCCCCACCAGATTCTCATGCGCATACACAGAGAGGCACTCGGTCAGTAAGTACGTTCCTTTCGTCCGATTGCACGTCATATCTTTTACGGATTTTGAGTCGTCGGCAATGTGGTGCAAAGTTGCTGTGAGCTGGTCAAGCACATTGAAAGGAATGTTCTTCCTGGCCATTAGGGCAACGGTATTCAGCTCGGCTCTGATCGTTGATACGTTAGTTGTGGTGAGAAAGGCCCTCATATAGCAGCTGTCTTTGGAAGTCTTGCTCTGGCGAATGTGACCGGACGATTTTGCATGGCCAATCAATTCTGATTTCCCGGCCACAAGATCTTTGTCGCAAAGCGAACAATATGCTTTGCCAGCTACACGTTTGGAAATGGACAGCCAATCACTTGCGCAACTTTCTTTCTCCCATTCTCTGCGATATTTCTGAGCCCGATACTTTTTTTCGTTTACTTTCGGCATTGCCTACTGCTGTGTTGTCACTTGGACTGATCTACAGTACTGTGAAAACTTAAAGGAAAAAGACCTGGGCTGTGAAGTGTAACTTACTGAGGTGACCACGTGCACATGCCAGATTAGTGATGACTCACGGTTAAAGAATTTATGTTGATCGATCTATTGCCATATAAGGCCACAAGATGAGCCGGAGGAAAGATTCTATTACTTGCACTTGTCAAGTGGTGAGAACACAGGAAAAGTAAACTATTTTTCGCAAGAAATGAGGGCAGACAATCTCATCTCAAGAAGATTTTTCCCCCCCTACAATCCCCCTACATTTTGCAGTTTTCCCCGTAGGTTTCCCCTACCACTTACAGATTGCTAAATTCCCCTACTGTAGGGGAATCCCCCTACGAGTGGCAGCACTGGATAAGGTAAGGTTATATAAATACGATATTTACAAGGTGTGAAAATTAATTAGCCAATGAGAGAGGAGAAAAGGTGTGAGAAAAGTAGAAGAGGAAGAGCGGAAGGAGAGAAGACTAATTAAAATAAAGCAAGCGGAACAGACCTGATGTTTTCATTAAGGACAGGCTTAAATTTATCAATGAGTAAACTCTCCCGAATGAGTAACTCAAGGGGCGAGTTACCGGATGAAATAATAGAAAAATCATCGGCGGAGATGGTGTGATGAGAAACTTTGGTGTGAGAAAGGATGCTAGACAGGCTAGTGTAAGATCTTTTCTTCCCCGTTAAAGGCGAGATTCCTAGGTGTTCAGAGATGCGTGTGTGCAGAAAGCGTCGAGTTTGCCCTATATACGATGCTCCGCAGCATCGACACGAGTATTGATAAATAACATGCGATCTCATTAATTTAGGAATACTATCCTTGAACCGGAAGAAACTAGACAGACGTTTGTTAGACTTAAAGATAACCCGTAGCTCAACTTGAGGAAAACAGTAGAGAAGTTTAGTTAATAACTGTAAACGGATTTGGAGGCAATGTTTCCCCGTAAATGGCATAGAAAAATAAATGATACGTTTCGAAACATCGTAATTTTTAGCGGAAACTGAAAAAACTTTATCAAGAAATTTACCAAGACAAAGGTCAAAGAAGGGAGTAGGATACCCATTATTAGTGAGAAAATTTTTGAGCTTGATGACTTCCGAATGAAAGATGTGGTAGGAGGAGCATATCTTAAAATATGTCGAGAAGGGTGTAGACAAGTCCACGTTTAAATGAAAGTGGGATAAAGCTGTCAAAATTAGTAAAAAGTCCCGAAAAAGTAGGTTTACGATAAACCGAAGTGGAAAAACCGTTGTTACGTTCAATCAAAACGTCAAGAAATGGAAGAGTATTATTTACCTCAGTCTCGCTCGAAAATTTAATGCTGTTGTGCTGTGAATTTAAATAATCTAAAAAGGGCTTAACGTGATCGGGACAGCGAAATATTACAAAGCAATCATCAACATAACGTCGATAAATTAACGGTTTAAAATCTCTAGGGCAGTTATCCAGCCAGACCTTTTCATGATAACATAAGAAAGTGTTGGCAAATGAAGGACCTAAGGGGGACCCCATAGCCACACCATCAACCTGTTCGTAGAGACGGCCATTAAAAAGAAAGTGACAATTTTTAACAGCAAAATAAAGAAGTTTCCGAAATTGTGCGTGTGAGAAGCCCGAAAATTGTGTACAAGAAGAGAAGAGCCTGTTAATTATAATATCAATTCTTTCATCAATGGGGATATTGGTGAAAAGGGATGAGATGTCAAAGCTTGCCATAAAGACCTTGTTGGTGTCAAGATCAAGATTGCGAAGCTCTTCAACAAAAGAAAGTGTCAGTGATTGTATACTAACCTACAGAGATCTAACGCAAGTAAGAGACAAGATATTTAGCAAGATTATAGGAATGGGTGCCCAAGGCAGAAAGAATAGGTCTTAGAGGGAGGTTAACTTTATGTACCTTAGGCAGTCCATATAATATACCGGGTCTGGAGCCTGTTGGACAGAGTTTTTCATACAGTTCATCGGTGATAGCGTTCTCTCTTTTTAATTCTTTGAGGAAATTTCGGAGCTTGTTCTCTTGGTTTAGGGTACCTTTGATCGGATCGGATGTCAACAACTTGAACTTTGTTTCGTCATTTAGGACTGCATCCATTTTGCTGGTGTAGTCAGAACGGTTAAGAATAACAACTCCGTTTCCCTTGTCAGGTTTAATTAAAACGATGTTTTTATCTTCTTTAAGTCCTTTCAAAGTTTTATAATCGTGCACTTACATTGGATAAAAACTCGCCTATTTGTCAAACTGTCAAACTACATTTGGGATTAGAAAAACAAGGGGCGAGAATTCAAGATCACTTGGTCTATTTTGAGATGTGTAAAATCTTACGTAAGTGGTGCCAGGCTGTGTAGCCTTTGTCTAGAAGAAAAGCTCTTCATCCTAAAAGCGAACGAAAAGAATCTACTCAACAAAAGACCAGAGCTCTTTTCAAAATGCCGCCATCAAAACAAATTTATTTTGGGAAACCTGAAGCCAAACGTAATCCGGGGATTACGTCATCAACCAATTACATAGCCGTAACCCATATAAAAAGGAATCGTCACATTAGAACCCGAACAGTTGTCCGAAGATCGTCCCCTGACGTGAAACTTGGAGTAACAACGAACAATCTAAAAGTTCTGCTTATATAACTCGCTTTATCGTCACGATATTGAGCACCCTGTTGAGAAAGTCAATATCGCCTTATTATATATATATATATATATATATATATATATATATATATATATGTATGTATGTATAAATCAATCATCAGAATTTCTTAAAAACTTTATTATCAACGTTTCGGGGTCTAAAACCCCTTTATCAAGATACAAAGTCAACAGGAACGTGTGAGCTCTTATTTATATGCTATCCTCATGACTATTCTACCTAATTTACATAAAACCTCTAACATTTAAACCATTTGGGACAAAAGCATTCAGACGATACGCCCAAAAATTAGGGGTAATTGTATTTATACTGATGTGTATTCGAAGCCAACGGATACACGTCAGTATTTGCATAATAAACTCATGTCATCCGAATTATGTAAAGAAGGCTATTCCCTATGGTCAAGCTTTAAGGATAAGAAGAATTTGTAATTCAGAAGAGAAGTTTGAGAACAGGTTAAATGATTTGAAAAGCCATTTAGTTAGGAGGGGTTTTAGGAATGATTTGGTTGAGAATCAGTTATCTAAAGCTAAGGGTATTAAGAGGGAGGATCTTTTTAATCGGGATAAAAACAGGAGTGACAAGAAAGATGTAGGGATTCCTCTAATAGTTGATTTTCACCCAGCGTTATCGGGAATAGGTAATATTGTTGAATTGCTTTGGCCAATTTTGCATGTGTCTGATGATATGAGGGAGATATTTGGTGAGGTACCTAGGGTTGCATTTAGAAGATTTAAGGATTTGAGGGATGAAATTGTTAGGTCAAAACTAGGGAAAGAAGGGAATATTTGTAAAGGTAGGAAGAAATGTGGGAAATCGAGGTGTAAAATTTGTGATTTTGTTGAGAAGGGAGATGGGTTTGATGTAATATATCATACACGAGGAGTGTTTCATCAGATATCCAAACACCGAGAAGTGAGTTGAAAAACGAGGCGATAGCCAAGTTTTTTAATCAACTTCGAGGTGTTTGGATAGCTGATGAAACACGATTTTCGAGTGTATGATATTACATCTCAAACGAATCCGTATTTAAACTGAAAATCGGGTTTAAATTTGACGAAATTCTATGCTAATTAAGATCAGATATCCAAACTACGTCTCGGTACTGATTTCCTTTGTGTTTTGCTCATGAATTATTAATGAGTTTGGGATGGGAATGGAGAATCTTTGGCAGAAGAAGAATGGATGTCCCGTCATAACGATGAAAGAACTACAGAAGATGAGCGCTTAGAAGTACTTCGGAGTCGGTTAGAAAAGTCAGAAAGATAACTGGTATGTGAGACTGTCATTATGTTCCTCTTCAGTCTTGAATAGATAAATATTTTAGCACTATCCCTAGTAAGCGAAGAACCAGGCCGGGAGTCGTAATCTTGGAATAAATATGTGCCCAGCACAATACGCGGTTGTGCACTGTCAAACCAACTGAATTGGCTTGACAATGACTTTGAAATAGAGTCAAAATATTACCGCGCCTTTTTCTCTGTCTAGTCTTGAAAATAACTATAAATATGAATGTCAAGCTAATAAGATGACGTTTTGGGGATTGTTTTATTCCTTACTGAAGTCTCGTGTTGTCTATTCTTTTACGTGTCAATGCTGTACCGAATTGTAAGTGGGTCAAACGACTCACCCATTTACACGCACGAGTCTCGGATCACTTGGAAATCTATGCCTGTACTGGTAAACAGAACACCGTCTGGCGTTCTGTTGTCTCGTCTTTCCCAAACTTGCCACACTGCATCTCTTAAAATTCTGTCTTCTTCTTCTTCAACCTCTGATCAAAGAAAGCCTTTTGATTTCTAAGCTTAAACTTTCTTTAAATGGCAATATTAGCTCTGTTCATCTTTCGTTATATTAATATTCTTAACAAATTACAATACCAACTATGTAATAGGACACCTCTAAGAAATCTGTTTATTCATTCTATATTGCCATTTTATCTTTACTCTGATGATGTCGCGTCACGCCACTACAGGTTAGTCAGTGCACTAAATATAAGTTTATTCCATCGGATTACGGCCGTATTCCGTGTATTGTGCTGGGCACTTATATTTATTCTAAGATTACGATTCGCGCCTGGTTCTTCTCTTACTAGGGATTGAGCCAAAATATTGATACGTTCAAAATTCAAGAGAAACGTAATGACAGTCTCACTAACCAGTTATCCACTATTCATAGGCGTAGGAACCAGGGGAGGGGCATTTGGGGCACGTGCCCCCGCAACCTTTTGGAAACGACAAAAAGTGCCCTTAAGCATGAGAAGTGTCCTTTTTAAAGAAAAAAGGAATGCCTTTTTATAACGAAGTAAAACGCATCAGTTTATGCCCTCTTGTTTGGGTTTACAGATTAAAAGATATATAAGAATGAGAAAAAAAGAAAGAAAATGCATACTGAACGAGACAGACATTAGTCAGATACTGTTCGAAATTTCAAATTGTTTTGAACTTTTTGTAATTTAGTCTTAATACTGGTGCTAATTACTAGTTTCACTAAAATGCAAACCTCACGTCAAAAGAACTGGTATGACAAATGCTATCTATTTTGAGCGTGCCCTTTCCATGCGCAAAGGTCAGGGACTCCGAAAGGTTTTGCCCCCTCCAACCCACACTTGCTTCCTACGCCACTGCCACTGTTTCTAACCTTTCTAACCGGCTACGATGTACTTCTAAGAACTCTTCCTTAAATCCCGATAAAGCATTCCTGGTCGGGTTTTAAACATTACATATAGATGTATACATATATACCAAAACAGGTGTGTACCAGGAATGTTACAAAGCTGGCGTATGGTCCAAGAGTGCTCGATACCATGAGTGGTACAGTTGCCTGAAGATCGCGTTACGTGTGAAACTCGGAGTAGCGACGAAAACGTTCTAATTCTGTTATATTATATGTATACATTTATGTATAACCTACAGTGCGACAACTGTATGATTTGACTGTCGTTTCCTGTTATTTTGACTGGACTACTAGGCCAAACACACTTGCACAGATGCATGCAGTATATCATGTACAAACCTTCAGAAGGAATTTTCACCCCCCTAGGCGGGGACTTGTGTGGAGTTTCATTCAATTCGTCGTCGGTTATTTTAGACTGAAAACCATCCACAAAATCGATCGCTGTGTTTATATCAGACGTTTTTTCGGTTGTTAAATCTGTAGCACAACTCAGTTCACCATACCGATGCTTGTTCTTCTCATCATCTAGAAGGTATCGATCCTGATCGTAAATCAACATTACTGTTTACGACATACAGTGGGGCAACAACATATCTGAAGGCCCCTGGCTGGAATACTTCGGAGACTCAACTGAATAACATTACACAACATTCCAAATTGGTCCACGCTCTTCTCTTAATGTTCCTGTTAATAGGTGGTGGATAAGAGCTTGACACTTGATACAGATTAGTATACTATGCCTATTACTACAACAGTGAAGACCCGTTATCTCGAACTACTTGGAAACCAAAAAAAATGTTCGAGATAACGGGGGTTCGAGACACCGAATTAGGTGTTGAATTTCCTGCAGCGAACTTGAAAAAGATTTTTTGACGTCACTGGGATAAGGGAGGACGCAGTCAAATTTGGTAGGTCATCGTGTTAATAGGGTGGCTGTCAGCTACTCCGGTATTCCCAGCAAGCATCAGGTCACAGGAAGGAGAAGCAGTTTCCACAGGGGAATTCATGGGCCTAAAAAGTCTTTCTACAGTAGGGTTATCAACAGATTTAACGCGGTTTGGTAAACTGGCTTTGTCAACAAAAGCACTTATTACAAGAAAAGACCAACATCAGTGTTAAAAGACAACTGTTCTCCATTATAACTAAATTGACAGCTGATTATCATACCTTCAATAGTTAATTCATCACAAACAACACTTGGTATCTCTAAAATATTTTCGTCTGTTGTACTTGTTCCTTCGATAGTTTCGTTGGTCATGTTTCTTTCCTTTGATTCTTCCTTCTCTTTACCATTTTCTGGATTGTCACCTCTGGAATCTGACATAGAAGCTTTGCTGGGAATAACCAAATCATTATTTGCATCTGAAATGAGTAACAAAACATTACGAGTACAGTAAACAACGCTCATAATAACGTACTTAACTCCATTTTAATGTCCAAAACCTTGACGATTGTTGAAGAATTATTGTATCGTTGTGTAAGGTCGTTTTAATAACACATAAAACACTAAAAAACTGTAGGTTTCCTTGAGTGACAGTCATGCCATGTAAAATATCAATAAAGTGAAAGTTTTGAAGCAAGAAGTTTGAATCGACAAATCTAAAAGTCTACTTGTATGTTTCAAGTTTCGCTATTTTTTTTGCTCAGAATGCTAATAACATCAAACCAACGGTAATAAACTTGCGAAAAATCAGGAAAAATTATTTCTTTTAAGTTATGCTTTTCGGTATGAGCAAAGGCCATTAGGGCAACACCTCGACGTCGTTTCTTCGTTTTGGTAGAATAATTCCAATAAAAAGGCCCACATCAGCGATGCAGTGCGACAACAGATATCCAGAACATCAGACTGACCCATTATGGGACAAGGGTGAACTTTAGAATTTTATTCTGCATGGCGAACGCCAGACATTATTCACCAGAGTGGGCTGCGTGGCCCTCAATGGTTTAATTAATCGCACATATCCTCCTTGGGCGCGTTCTCGTTAAAGTAATACAAAGTAAATCATCATTTAGACGTAAATTACCAATATCATAAGCATCATCGTTGCCCTCTTCCTTTTTTTTTTTCTTTTTCTTCTTCTTCGCTTTTTTTATTGGCAAAGTTTCTTTTTCTTCATTACTTTCATTCGTGTTGCTACGTCCGTCTAAAGATGTAGCGTTGCAGACATCCTCACCCTCTTCACATCCTTTGGAAAAAAAATTAACATACTACGAATTTTTTAAAACTTCTGTCTAAGATATCAGGCTCTGAACATCATTCACCTCTTCCAGCTTTACCATGTCATCGAAACTACAGCAGTTATAGATGTTGAGGACAATGACTCAATCACTACAATTAAATCTTTCAAAAGGTAGAAATCCATGCAGATCTTTATTGCAATCTGACGCAACAAAGAAGACGCATAATAGCTAGCATTCCAGAACGATTCAAACCAAGCACAGCTGCATCAGACAAAATAAAAAGTGCGGACTAAAGAGACTGATCCAACTAAAGCCTTTATGAGCTACTGTAAATTAGTTCCGTTCAAATTATGATTTGTGATTTCAATATCACCGCTTGTGTTAATCCTCGTCACAGCATTTAAATAATTCGAGTGGGATTTAATAGTTTTTGCCGCGCCTTGAGAGCATGCTTGTAGATGTCACGTCGTATCACGTCACTGAGCTGTTGAATAGGTTTATGCGAATAAAGAGATCAAAAACGAAATTACCGCGCTTTTAGAATTTGCATCACAATTTAAGACAACCGGTCCTCCTTAATCGAGTCAGATTTGGATGAAGGTATGACGACAGATCCCGGGAAAACAAGGATACGGTCGGGACATTTAATACTGTATATATATTATTATGTACACAAAGAAATTGCTTGCAAGTCCTGGCAATCTGATATGCACCTTTGACTGATCGCTTAAACACCATGACTAGATAAGTCAAACATATCTCTTAGTGAAAAGTTAAACACTAAAGAAGCTAGATCATTAGCGTAGCCAAGGGTAGGGGGTAGGGAAGCAGTTGCCCTTGCCCCCCACTTTTTATCTTGACAAGGTCTGTCGGTACATCCAGTACATTTGTCGGTAAATTAAGCCTGTCTGTTGCCGATTCCGTTTGCGCTTGAATTATCAAATCAAAAAATTTTTAAATAAGCTCCGGCGAAAGTTAAGCAGTACGGGAAAGACGTTCAATACAAAATGTTCGTAAGGAATTCTGTTTTGTTTTGGGGTTTTTTAACCGATAGATCCAGTCATCCCTCAGGACAAAGTGGTTGTGGTAGCGGTGATGGCCGAAAAAGAAGATACGTTGGTATACATCCCAGCTCACGTGATGTGCGCACTTTTGTGTTAAATCATTTTCGAAATTTAAAACCATTATACCAGCCAGAGCTGGCAAAGTAGAAAACATTTATTCCTTTACCGAATTTCAAGTTTCTCATGTCCTCGATTTTCGGTACATTGCTAACATCTTGTCGGTACATTTGTCTAAAATCTCCCCTGCCTCCCCTTTCAAATTCCTGGCTATGCGACTGAGGTAGATGATCCGAGCCCGCTGACAATGGATGAAAAACTCATCAAGAAAGTGACAGAAGAGGCGGAAAATTTTAAAGCACAAATGCACGAAGTGGTTGTGAAACTGAAACGTTGTTTGTCGGTATACTCTGGCAGCAAAAAGGACGATCCCAAAATTACTCATGTTTCAACGCCAAATCCACAACTGCAGACTCGCAGCGCATCAAGCCTTCCTAAGCTATCTCTGAGCAAGTTTAATGGCGATCTTAAACGCTGGCTAGAGTTGAGGGATTGTTCTAAAGTCGCAGTAAATGACTATGAGTAAATTACCTGTGAAGAGAAGTTTACCTACCTTCGCAGTTTGCTTAATAGAAACAGCTAAAAGCGGATCTCGGCTATGCCGTTAATCGATGCAAATTTCAAGGAAGCGGACGGTGGCTTGTATATGCACTTATAACAAAAAGTTATAAAAGTCCGATAGTTCAAGTTTCTTAATACTATTTTTAAAAGCCTTAAATGTTCCGATAGCTTTATGTGTGTCTGATATGAAATTCCACAATTTTGGCGCTAGGTAACGCCATGATTTCAAGCCATAGGAAGAGGTATTGGCCTTCGGCAGTTTTAAAATATCGTTTCCCCACAGATCATATTTAGTATTTCTGAACTCTATTAGCTCTTTTATACTTTTAGGAGATGTTCATTGTTAATAGCTGTAAAAACTGTACAGACTATTTTTACAGGTAGCTATGGCTTGGAAGTTCTATGGGAATGCCACTTTGCTGGAGACAAATGTTCTATCCTATGGTTGAACTCAAGGCTTTGAAATGAAGGATTTGAGTTCAAACTGATCTAATGCACCTCTGACTGCGGACATTAGCTTGGAATAGTCCGCAAATTCTCACTTTGAGGCACTCTATGCTGTATTTTTTGCAATAATTATGGCTTAAATAGTATAGCCAGATAATCAAAAATTCATCACTTCTAGTCAGTAACTATAAACGTTACTTTGAATGTTTATATCATCCGTCACCTTCAATTGGAGACTTTTGTCTGTCATCAACTCTCTTAACATTAGGCGAAACTAGGAGATGGTCGATGGAAAAACTCAGATGGTCGCTTAATAGAGGTAAAAGCAATCGGAGAACCGTTACCGAGACGGCCAAAAGATGGCCGCGACCGCTTCATAGAGGTGGCCTCTTAATAGGGGTTTTATATGCAATATTTATACTGACAATAGTTTCGGGACTTTGATAACTGACCGTTTAAAAGGGAGTAGTCGCTTCGTAGGTGGCCGCTTAACCCCTTCCTGTCCAAGAGGTCTTCCCTTGACGAGTATAATCGTCTGGCGTTACCCAGATTAAAATACCAAAGTCGGGTGTGGACCCGAAAGAGTTGACGGGTTCAACTGTATTATGAAAGAACTAAGTTGTTGTTTGGTCGACCAAGATGATGTGCTACGATGTAAATATATGCCATTGCTGTTAAGACTTTCGTATGACGTTAAAGAAAATCTAACCTATAATGCAGGAGAGTAATGCGTGGCGACAGCACTAACTTCATTTGTCTACAGTTAAATTAAATGTTTGAACCTTAAAGTGTGCCTACGCGTGTGTGGGGATTTTAAATATTCGCATTCTTTGGATTTTTCCAATTAAAAATGTAATATATCTCCCTTTTGTTTGAAATTTTGAAGTTTGACCGGCAGAAAAAAACACTGGTAACTACTTACAGGAAATGACGTCAATCTGGGGGCGACTATAAGCACAAAGTTTTTTGGGATCACTTTGAATGGAATCCTTGTGAACCAAGCCTATGTGAAGTCGTATATGTCAACATGTCCTCACTCTTATCTTGACGATAATCAATTGCACATGCTTCTTATTTTGATTGTCATCGTCATTTTAACGTCAACTCTACAGATGTTTATTTTCGCGCAAACTGAACTTTCCCAATAAACTTTATGATTAAGTTTAGGATTAAGGTTACGTTATGGCTACTTGATCCTAACGCTAATCCTAACCCTAATCCTAATTTGATGATTATCATTTTAGTAAGATGCGCAGTTCAAGCGAAAATAAACACCTCTAGAGTCAACGGTGAGGACATGTTTACATATGACGTCAACATAGGCTTGGTTCCCAGGAATTTCATTCAAAGTGATTGCCAAAAAAATTTTGGCAACTACTGTAAACAGCAGTAAGTGATTTACATGGCACACGGTTAGGTTTCTGTTTGAAAACGTCGATTTCTGTTTCGAAGAATTGCTCAGAATTGTTCGGAAACGCGCAGAAACACTTTCAAGCATGTCTTTTTCCTCGAGTACGGATTCTACTACGTCATCAGCCTACGGTCGTTACGGAGTTGTATGGAATTGATACGAGATAATGCCGACTACTCACCAAGAACAAATTGTGCCTTGCAGCGCTCTCACTTTTAAGGATTTTCCCTTAAAAACAGGAATTTTGCATGGTTTTAAGGATTTTTTTAAGGAATTCCAAGTTTTAAGGAATTTTTCAAGGAATTTTTAAGATTTTGAGCAAGACCTATAACAATGCGGACAAAAATATTGGATGGCAAACGATTATCCTCATTTGGAATTATTTAATATATGCCACAACGAAATCTGTATACAAATAGCAACATAATAACAGTTGTATGGTGTGTTCTGGCGTCCTTTGCACCTCAAATTCCACCGGAAATGTGCTTAAATGTTCTTATATCAGTGTAAAAATCAGCAAATCTCAAAGTAAAAATTATCGTGTTTATATATAAATATCCGTAATTTTATATGCTTGATAGTTGCCGCATGATCAGTTGGTTGGTTTCGATATCCGTAGCATTGCTTTTAACAGCTCTCAGGCAACTCAAAAGTCCCGTATTCGTACTGAAATCGTAAGCATGACAAGACTCCACCCTGAGGCCTTCTTTGGTGTGAACAAGTCCGACTAGACTTTCTCTCTTCAAAGAATTTCTCGTGTCAGTTTTGACAAGCTTTAAAACACTAAACAGCCTTTCTACTGCGGCATTTGAGGAAGGTAGGGACATAACACAACCAATAATTTTCTTCAGATTAGCATATTTCAATTTCCCGTCAAACGTGCGCGCATTTAAACGGTTCTGCCAAAACTGTAATGACAATTCGCCTTCAGTTATCTCTGACAATCCTTCCAACGCCTGTTTTCTCCATTCTGCATCGACCAGCATTTTATCTGCGACACCGGTTAAGCATGGAAACTTAACCAAAAGCTCTTGGAGAGATGCAGGGCAGCACTGTACAGCATTCTCAGGAAGAATAAACTCAAGAAGTTTATAGGCAGAATCACTGAGGTCGAAACACGATCTGATTTGCTTTACTGGCTCCACCATGAATTCTAGGCAGGTCGCCTTTACGCTGTGCGCAGCTCGCTGATCTTAGCAATCGTCCAACGTTGTTGTTGCAAGGACTCCTAGGTAAACTTGATCAATGTCGACATTAAGGCTTGGATCGTGAAGAGACACAGTAAATGGATTGCAGCTTTGACAACTTCAACCTTCATAAAATCTGACAGGATAGATTTCAGCACCTTATGTACTTCATCACGAAGATGATGAAGGGCGGGATCGGAAGATTGGAATGTGTTGAACTCGTTCAGACGGTGCAATTGGAAACTCAGAAACTCTAACTGGGATTGCAAGTACTTGTTTGAAAGACCTTGAAGTATAGACTCGGTCGTATAGGAAGGGTCTTTCTTCTCAGCTCCAACAGATAGAAAATAAAGGCGGAGAGCGTTCTACTGCTCTAGGACCCTTTTAACACACGACTCAAAAGATAATCATCAGCTTTGACCGATTCCCAAAAGCTTGAGTGGCTCAGCTTCAACAAATTCTTTAAACTGGTGGAATTCTTTCTGCCTCAGACTCGATCTGCTAAAGTGGGAATAGATATTCCTGCACAGATCTTCCAGTGTCGTCGACATTTTTAGACAAGCATGAGACGCGCACAAGTGAATCACATGACAACTACATTTTACGGAAAAAACATACGGGGCATCTTTCTTTAGCAGTAAAACGACACTTTGGTGCTCACCGAACATGGCATTTGTCGTGTCCGAAGAACATCCAATAATATTCTTGATAGGAATCTTCTTTTCTTCCAAGGAGCTTTTGATTGCCTCGTAAAGGCCGGCTGCAGTTGACTGCTCTACCGCCACCATGTCGAAAAACCTTGTCATTGGCCGCACAGCTTTTTCATTAAAGTAAACAACACAGATTCCCAATTGCTTTTCCGTGGAAACGTCCGTTGTTTCGTCGGGGATTATGCTGAAGTAAGTCTCCCGAAGTATCTGTACAAGCTGCCTCAAAAAATACAGTCCAAGACCTTGCCTCAAAATATTCAGTGGTACATCGGGTTGCCGACAAGTGAATGCCCTTTAGTACTTCAACCTCTCTGCCATTAACAGGTGCTGTTGACTTCAACACGCTCATCAATGGACCGATGAGACTGAGCGGCAGGTTGTGTTCTGCAAGGAAAGCACATGTTCGCACCTCGGTCGTTTCCTTATATGAGCTGTTTTCCTCTTGTCGTCGAAGACAATGAGCGAGATTTCCTTGTCGTTGGCCAGATTGTTGAGATTTCATTGCCTTCTTGTGGAGTGCAGTTTCCGTATGTCTCTGAGGAGAGGTTTTCAAGCAGGAGACATTTTTGGCATGCTTTACATTTGGCGCTTGTTTTTCCAGAAGGGCAAATTAACCAATCTTTAAAGGTTGGATCTTCCAACCACTGGGGTCTCAATTTTTGAGAATAAGGCTTTTTCTTGATCTTTGGTTTCGCAGATGGTTCTTCAAATTCGACATTGCAGCTGTCTGATACAGCTTCAGTGGATAAATCTGAATCGCTCATACAATCCCATCAATTTAATATCCATTGATTAATTCTATAATGTGACAACAACCTTTTGAGTTTGGATTATGTTTCGAATAGCCGTTGAGTATTGCAGCGGGATTAAGGGGACAAAGGGGTACCTCAATAAATAAACAAGTCATTTAAGGAATTTTTGGGATATCTGAGGAATTTCGGAGCTCAAGCTAAGGAATTTCAAAATTTGGTTGTGAGAGCCCTGGGACAGACGTCATTGAGGTCGAAGGGGGATGCACGACAAATTACGCATCCAACAAGAATGCTGACGATAGCGTCCAACCTTACGAAGGAGAACCTTTGACAGACGGAGAATGGATGTCTGGTGATACCAAAGAAGGAATTGTGGAAGGAAAGCGCTTATAAGTTCTTCGGAGTCGGTTAGAAAGGTCAGAAACAGTAGATAACTGGTATGTGAGGCTGTCGTTACGTTTCTCCTGAGCCTTGAATATATCAATGGTTTAGTAGAGTCCCTAGTATGCAAAGAACCAGGCGGAAATCGTAATTTTAGAATAAATATAAATGCCCAGTACAATACACGGTTGTGCATTGTTAAACCAAGTCAGGTGGTTTGACAATGACTTATAAACAGAGTCGAAATATGGTATTACCGCACCTTTGTCTCTGTCTTGTTTATAACTTGAATATCATCGCCTAGTAAGCAAGGAATCACGAGGGAATCGTAATCTTTGAATAAACCTAAGTACACAGTACATTACATGGAATACGGCCGTAATAAGATAAAATAAACTTATATTTAGTCCATTAACCTTTTATGGAGACGCGACATTATCAGAGTAAAGATAAAGTGACACTTTACAATGAATAAATAGATTACTTATAGGTGTCCTATTACATAATCTTTAAGGTTTAAACTTAAAAATCAAAGGCTTTCTTTGATCAGGGGTTATCGAATACGAAGCTAGAATTTTAAGAGATATAGTGTGGCAAATTTCGGAAAGACGAGACAACGGAACATCAGACGGTTACAGATTGACACCGTTTGTTACCAGTACGAGGAGGGATACCCATGAAAGTGACCGAGATTCGTGTATGTAGATATCAAATCGCTTGACCCAGATACAATTCGGTAGAGCGTCGACACGTAAAAGAATAGACTACATGAGACTTCAGTAAGAATAAAACATAATCCGAAAAACGTCTTCTTGTTCGCTTATGCAAAAATTGCAAAATTGCAGAATCGGGAATCACGATGAGACAAGACATCGAAGTAGAGCTAAACATCTTCCAAGTTAATAAGAAGCTGGAGGATCTAACGAGAAAGTATAACATTTCATTTATTGACAACTCTTCTATCGATAGCACATGTTTGAATGGCGGTAAGATGCATCTAAATCCTAAAGGCTCTGCATTCTTAGCATCTCATTTTATTAGATTCCTCAGAGGAGATCAGCAACTAACTCCAGGACCACATCGAAGCTCAGTACAGGATTTTCATACTATCGTGAACCAACTGTTGATGACATTACTAGCAGGGACTCCTCGACCGCTACGTTAACAAGGTGCGATCCAGATTCAGGTTTTATGATCATTTACTGAATGGCGTAGCTACATCGAAGGGTTTAAAGATCGCTAGTTTGAATATAAACAACCTACTAAAGCATACAGACGAAATTAGAATACTTCTTGCAGAATACACTTTTGATATTCTTCCAATCAATGAATCCAAAATAGATAATAGTATTTCCGATAACGAAATACATATATTAGAGTATGATATTGTTCGGAAATATCGTAATAAATTTGGGAGTGGTGTGGTTCTATATGTCCGTGATAACATACCATTCTCGGAAAGAAAAGATCTAACATCGGAAGGTCTCGAGATGGTATGTATTGAAATTAATAAGATATATAACAAATCTATTTCAATTAATGCGTGGTATAGACCGCCAAACTCAGATATAAATGTGTTTGATGAGAATGCGGTGTTTTTATGCAATTGTGAATGTGAAAACAAAGAATTGTCTTAGGGGATTTGAATTGTGATGTTAGTAAAACACCGCTTGATCATCAAACACGAAAATTACAATTCTTATGTTCGCTCTATCAGATTGATCAACTTATTAATGAGCCAACAAGAATGACGCCGATATCAGCTTCTTTAATAAATTTAATATTAACTAACAAACCTGAAAATATTTCCCAGTCAGGTGTTATTCACCTTGGGATATCTGATCATAGTTTGATTTATGCAGTAAGAAACCTTAGATTGACAAAATCGGAAAAAACATCACCTATGGTTAGAGAAGTTAGAGATTTTAAAAATTTTGTGCAAAATGATTTTATTCATGTTTCGCAACTTCCTTGGGACACAGTAAACCAATTTGATAATCCAAACATATCCTGGGAAGTGTGGAAATCTTTTTTTCTTGAGGGTCTTAATAGGCATGCACCTCTGCGGCAGAAGAGGTTGAAGAAGAATGGAACACCTAGGATTACCCCTCAAATTAAGCAGCGTATGAGAAAGAGGGATTTCCACAAAAAAACAAGCAATAAGATATGATTCTCAGCCACAATGGCTGTTGTATAAATCTGAGCGTAATAAAGTGAACATTGAGATCCGTAGGGCAAAATCTAAATACTTTTGTGAGAAAATCGAGGATAGCATATCTTCCAAAAATGTCAAAAAAAGTTGGTCTTCGATAAATACCATTTCTGGACGAAAACGTAAATCGACCAATGTAAAAGAGCTTCAAATTAATGATACAATTGTCTCAGATGGTAAAATTATTGCTGAATCCTTTAACGATTATTTTACAAATGTAGGAATGAAATTGGCTGCTCAGTCTGATCAGTTTTATAATAATGTGGGTGATGACCCAATCTTTTATGATCATTGCCCGGGGACTCATTTTTATTTTTCTGATATCAGTGTGAGCAGTGTTGCCTTGCGTCTTCGAAATCTCAAAGCTTCTAAAGCAACCGGTATGGATAACATACCGGTAAAAGCTCTCAAAGCGGTATCACACATCATTGCGCTATCATTGACTGTTATATTTAGGCAGTCCCTTAACATAGGTATTTACATAAACGATTGGAAATTAGCACGAATTTCTCCGATCTATAAAGCAGAGGACCAAAAAAAATGTGAAAATTACCGACCAATTTCGATTCTACCCATAATAAGTAAAATATTTGAAAGAGAGGTTTTTACTCAAATATATAAATATCTGAATGACAACTATTATCAAAATTTCAATCAGGATTTCGACCAAAACATGGAACCGTGGGCGCACTTATCCAGATGTGTGACCAATGGCTAAGTGACATGGATAAAGGAAAAATAAATGGAGTTGTATTTTTGGATATTCGTAAAGCGTTTGATTCTGTTAACCATGATATTTTATTGAGAAAGCTTAAAAATCAATTTGGAATACAAGACACTGAATTAAGATGGTTTGAGTCTTACCTAACGAATAGAGAGCAAGTATGTCTAGTGAATGGCCATACATCTTCACCAAAGAAAATAAGATGCGGTATTCCGCAGGGCTCAATATTGGGACCATTGTTATTTTTACTTCACGTAAATGACATGCCTGATTATCTGAAAAAAAACAACTCCATATCTCTATGCAGATGATACACAGATCTCGTCTTCTTCAGAATATATTGAGACATTAATTCAGAATTTAAATAGTGACTTAAATAATATTCAGATGTGGCTTTTAAAAAATAAACTCCAACATCATCCCACCAAAACAAAAGTGATGTTTGTTGGGTCATCTCATAATCTTACCAAGAAAGTTGGAAATACACCAGTACTTATGAATAATACCCATATTTTTCGAACTAGTAAATATACATGTTTAGGGGTGGATATTGATGAAAAATTAACTTGGGGTGAACATATTGAGACAATATGCAGAAAAGTGAGTGCAGGAATTGGAGCTATGAGGCGTATAAAGCCCTACGTTCCACCTGCAACTCTGCAAACAATTTATAAAGCACTGGTTCAACCTTATTTCGATTACTGCTCCCCTTTGTGGGATAATTATGGTAAAACACTTCAAGATAAATTACAAAAGTTTCAATGTCGTGCAGCTAGAGTGATTTCTGGACTCAGTTACGATGTTAGATCGGCCGATGTCCTGGACGCTCTCGGTTGGCAAACACTTGATGTGAAACGATTAGAGAACAAATTGATATTGATGTACAAAATACTTAATAACCACACTGCCCCTAATCTAAATGAACTTTTCTGTAAAAGAAATACAATTCAGCGTAATTATAATTCACGTAGTAGTGATACAGACCTACTCTTGCCTAAGCCTAATAGTGAATTTCTGAAGAAAAGTTTTCGATACAGTGGTGCCATGCAGTGGAATCATCTTCCTGAAGATTTTCAAAAATCTGAAACTCTTTTTTCTTTTAAAAAGAAAATACGCCTGACGTAATTGTTACTGGATCGCACCAATATTTAATTTAAGTTATTTTTTTAATCTTTATATAGTTTAATCTTTGCTTATATTACTTAACTTGTATATAGTTCAGTTTGTATATAGTTAATGTGTGACGCCCCTCGTGGAAAGCAGCGTATTATTTTGATCGAGGCTAGCGTGTTTAAATAAAGTTTTACCTACCTACCTACCTACCTTACCAGGCATTCTGCAAAACCATTTTGTTACATTCATGACTGAAGAGCAACGTAAGGACAGCCTCACATACAAGTTATCTACTGTTTCTGACCTTTCTAACCGATTCCGAAGTACTTATAAGCGCTTTCCTTCCACGATTCTTTCTTTGTTATCACGGAACATCCATTCTTCGTCTGCCAAAGGTTCTCCATCGTAAGGTTGGACGCTATCGTCAGTATTGTTATTGGGTGCGTAATTTGTCGTGCATCCCCCTTCGACCTCAATGACGTCTGTCCCCCTGAGTCTTTTCGGCTATAATCCGTACTCGAGATAGAAGACATGCTTGAAAGTGTTTCTGCACGTTTCCGTACAATTCTAAGCAATTCTTCGAAACAAAAATCAACTTTTTCAAACAGAGACCTAACCGTGCCCTATGTAAATCACTTACTGCTGTTTACAGTCGTCCCCAGATTGAGGTCATTTCGGGTAAGTAGTTACGAGTGTTTTGGGGGTTTTTCCGGCCAAACTTCAAAATTCCAAACTTTAACCTCAAAAATCTCCATGAAGATGAAATTTTCGAAAAGGAAGATATATTACATTTTTAATCGGAAAAATCCATAGAACGCGAGTATGTAAAATACAGTCACACGAGATAGGCACTTTAAATTAAATACTTTTATTACTTAATCTACTTTCAGATTACCGCTTGACCTTTTATAGCTTTAAAACACATAACATTTAAGAGTAGCATGTCACACCATACCAACAACTGATTGTCAAAATTACAAGTGCTTGCAAATAGCACATCAAAGTGAGCACTTGCAACACTACTACAGTACTGTACTAGCAACTAGCAACCTGCACTGTATGTCTTACAATTGTTTCAAAAACAAAAGACATAAAAGCCAAGCAAGAAAATATTATAACAAATGAATGAGATCAATCAGAAAGTTACATTTCATCATTCAACATTTAATAAAGTTGGGTGCTGAAAAAGTCAACTTGTTTTGGTAAATAAACTGGCTGGTTGCCCAGGCATTAAGAGGAGAGATTTGTAAGGATCTTCAAAGAATTTGGGTCACCAGTAAAAAATACTAGGCTGTGAACCAAAGAACGGCGTTCTTGAGGTTATACACTATCTAAAGGATAGAAAAAAAGCTTCTTGACGTTTCGGGCGAAGGCCCTTCGTCAGAGAAGCTTTTTTTCTATCCTTTAGATAGTGTATAACCTCAAGAACGCCGTTGTTTTATCGAAGCTATCTACACTGGACCCCCGCGCCTTAGAATTCCTCATGTGAACCAAAGATGTAAAGGCTCTTCACAGTAGTGGTGTTAACCACTTCCACATGGGACAATATTTCTGAGTATGTTTTTTCCAAATTATATTTTCTACACTTCTGAATGTATAAATTCACATAAACATATGTATGGTACATAACACCAAAACCTTACTTGTGAAGATGGAATCTTCAACAACCTTTGTTTCAGTCCATTCAACTTCATCACCTTTCTTACTTTCTTCCAACTTGCTGGTGGATGCCTCATTTGTTTCAACAGCTCCAGCAGTCAGTGACTGCTCTTTCTTCTGATTCCTAATTTTCCTTTTTTTGCTTCCTGATCTGTTTGGCATGTCTCAGTAACACTGACAAATTTCCCTAAAAAAATTTTAAAGGTTTTGACTCTTTGAAAACCCAACATTTGTCAGATGAACGACTCACTCATTGTGGAATAAAGATGCAAAACAATGGGCCTCCTGCATACAGCAGTTATAGTGACTGTCACACCCACATTGATTTACTCATAATTATTCCTTTATATTCAATTTATAGTTGATTTTAGTGAGAAGAACTGGGAGCATGTGCTCAAAGTCTAGTACATTAATGAAATTAAGTATTGCTTTGTGTAAAGCTTTTGTCTACTTTAAATGCAATGATTTGTCAACTTGTATCATTTTATCCAACTGCACCTTAGACAGAAAATCAAAGTATTTAATGTACTGTTTCATGAGAATTATTCATGCATTAAACGAAGTTAATTTAGCCAGGCTATACAAGCACATCATGTGAGTATTAAGATTTCAAGGCAGATAATCTTACTTGACCTGTCCTCATTTGCAGCAAAATCACATGTAAAATGTTAGGGGTCTATGCTGGGTCAGATACATTACAAGAATTATTCAAAGGGAATATTGGAGCAGCAGACCTGGAATTGAATAGAGACATTTTATACCTAATAAGTAAATAAGTATGGTAAGTAAAACTTTTTTTAAACATGCTAGCCCCAGTCAGATTAAACTGATTTCCAAGAGGGACATGCAATATATACAAATAATTACATTAAAAAACAAAAGACAAATAAATTATACATACAATGAATAGCTAAGTTTGAAGACTAACTTCAGTGAAATATTATCCCAAACTGATAGAGAAAATACCTTTCATAAAAGAGCTAAAGGATTGAATACCTTTGATTTCATTGGGTAGGCTATTCTATAATTTAGTCCCACTATAACTAAGACTCTTTTTTAGGAATTCCATTTTAGGCATAGGTATATATAAAGCAGTGGATGATCCCCAGAGATTGTAATGCTGGGAAGTGTCAGTCACCCGAAACATCTCAATAAGCACTCTTGGAGCTGAATCATTTACAATTTTAAACATTAATCTTGCTTTAAAAGAGGCATGATGTTCTCTCAAAGTCCTCCATCCAAGCTTATTTTGAGTTATCTCTAACTGGCCATGTACAATTGGACAGCCAGTGATGATCCTAGCAGCTCTATTGTGTAATTTTTCTAAACAACCTGATAATGTGCCTCGTGTTAATACCACACGTTATGGACTTAAATCAACAGTCTATGTGGCATGTAAGGAGTGGAATGCCTTGCCTGATGATTTAAGAAACATTGTTCAATTGAAGGATTTTAAGAGAGCAGTTAAAAATTTTATAATCACATGAAGTATTTTTTTTTTTTTTTTATTTATTTATTCATTTATTTTAATTTCAATTAGTGAAGTTGTATATAGGGTTATTATTATTATTAATTTGAAGTTTTATATACTGTTAGTTGGTTACAAAGCATGTATTTTTATTTGTAAATAATTCAATATTCTCGGCACATTAGCAAGTATTTGCTAGAGGCCTAAGAAGCTTCATTAACCCGAGATGAAATAAAGTTATCTAATCTAATAATGTAACACCAATACAGGCCCACACTTCACAACAGTAATCAAAGTGTGGTTGTACCAATGCATTATAGGCTGACAATAGAGTGGTACAATAAACACACAATTTTAGTCGTCTAATTGCCCCTATACCCATGGATATTGTCTTAGACAATTTCTTGATGTGGTCCTCCCGTAATAAAGATTGATCAATCAAAATGCCCAAAGCTTTTGTAACCTATACTCTCTTGATGGGTATATCACCAACAAAAATGTTGGGCTCTTTCCTTAAATTTCTTAAGTTAAATCACAAGTCAATGAACAAATATTCAGTTTTAACTAAGTTAAGACTTAGTTTGTTAGCCAAGAGCCACTCCTTAACATTTATAAGGTCATGATTTATAGCTTTTCTAACTTTGTCAATTGAATCGCCAGATCCAGTCAACATAGTGTGGTCAGCAGACATACTAATCATCATGTGTCTCGGATACACTGGCAAATCATCTATGCATAATAAAAAGAGAAAGGGCCCTGAAATTGAACCTTGTGGAACACCACATCTCACAGATTTTGAATTAGACAACACCTTTGTATTTGATCAGTCAAATAAGATTGAAGTAAATTTGACACTGATTCCTTAATACCATAAAATTTGAGTTTCTTTACAAGGGTTTCATGATTCACTGTATCAAATGCTTTTTGTAGATCTAGAAATACCACAAGATTGAAAAGCCCTTGATCCATATTAATAAACCATTCATTTGTACAATCTAATAAGGCAGTCATTGTACAATGCTTTTGTTGAAAACCAAGTTGACATTCAAATATTAGATTTTCAGAATTCAAATAACCATATAACTGCTCATACAAGATGTTTTCAAAAAGCTTGCTGATAATCGGTAAGATTGCAATAGGATGATAATTGTCCAGCAAATCACACTGGCCATTTTTATATATAAGGGTGACTCCTGTTATTTTCCAATCAAAGGGAAAAGACTCAGTGATTATTGCATAATTGAAAATATTGGTAAGCAATTCAGTAATTTCGTGAGATGCAATCTTAATACCTTTGCAGGAATTTTATCAATCCCAGTAGCTTTAGATACCAAGAGGGAATGTAAAAGATGGAAAACTTCAGAGGGATCAACAGTTCAAAATTTAAATCTATTTGGTGCCTTCTTTAAAAAAGTCATCAAAAAAGTGTTTCCCCTCAGTCATCAAAATAGTGTTCCCTTGGAATCCAGCCCAGTTAGCCTTGAAAGAACCTTATTGGATGAGGTTGTGTGAGTACATTACAAACTTGGTGAGAATTACTGGAATGGGAGATGAACTTGTACAAATACCCAACAAGAATTAAACCCTATTCTATCAGAATAGTAATCAATATTTTTCCTAGAGGGGTTTGCAAATAAAGTAATACCCCCCACTGGATTTTCCACTGCTTTAGCCCTCTAACCCCATGTTCTGCTGCCTTCATTTTAGCACTCTTTATATCTTTCTAGATCCACCCCCTTAAAACATCACTCTCATTTTTTTTCCATTAAAAGTAGTGATAACAATCACACCAAATCCCTTGTTATTTTGATACTTCTGGGATGGCACTACAAAATTTTAAGTGGGGACAAAATAATCAAGGGCAGTCAATTGGAATGTTCTTCACAGAAATTTTTAAAATTTGTCCTGTAAAATATTTTACTCTAAAATCTAAAAACAAAAACCTATGACAGTAAACATGAAAAATTTCAATGCATATGGATCTTCAGTCCCAGTACAAGTATTTTGCATTTGACATGATATAGAAATGAGAGCCCAGCTCATGATTGTTATATGGAGAGCCATAATGACAGAAAAACTACAAAGTATTTAAAACAACTTTACTGTTTCATTGCAGATGTGCAACATCTTCAGAGTGACTAATTTACAAGTGAGACAAAACCTATATATCTATTTACACATGATGATAGGTAACATGAGAGCTAACCAATAGGATTAAAGTGACAAGATGTAGGGTGACAAGAAAAAAGAGACAAAATAAAATGAAGTGAAAGGGGGCTGCATGAAACTAAAATAAAGAAAGGGGTATGGATGAGATGTTTTCATTGAGAGAGAGTCTAAATTTCAATATCAGCAGACTCTCTCTCAAAGGAGCTCAAAGTTAGAATTCTAACAACATGAAGAGATGATAGTGAAATCATCAGGAGGGATGTGGTGAAGAGATTGATGCAAGTGGGCAAGAATGCTTGAAAGGGAATTTGTTGCAAGTTTCTTTCCTATCAAAGGCAAAAACCCCCATATGTTCTGAGATTCATGTATGAAAATACCAGCATGTTTGGCTGAAATACAACACTCTGCAGCACTGACACAAGTATTTATAAATAATACGCAATCTCATCAACTTGGGAATTCAGTCTTTGAAGTAAAAGAAACCTAACAGTCGTCTGCCTGACTGGAAGATGAAACACACGGTAATGTGTGGGAAGGCTGAAAATAGTTTAGCAATTTGAGTTCAGATTTGTAAAGAGTGTGAACCTGTGAAAGGGAGAGAAAAGTTGAGAATAGTTTTGTCAGGTATGTTTGAATTTCATGTGGGCAGACTGAATAGTTTATCAAGAAAGGCTCTAATGCAGTGGTCAAGGAAAATGTCAGGATATCCATTGTTGAATAAAAGTTTTTTGAGGTTAAGTAACTCAGAATGAAAAAGGTGGTAAGAAGAACAGATTTTAAAATAACAATTACGTAGAATATAAACCAGACCATGTTTATAGGATGTAAGAATGAAACTGTCAAAATTTGTGAATAAACCAGTGAAACTGGGCTTTCGGTAAACAGAAGTTGAAAACCTGTCCGAGTGATCAATCAGGATGTCCAGAAAGGGGAGAGTTGAATTATTCTCAAACTCACAAGTGAAGGACCCTACATCTTGAGGGATCTACATCACTTTAATCCTATTGGTTAGCTCTCATGTGTAAATCATCATGCGTAAATAGATATATAGGTTTTGTCACACTTGTAAATTAGTCACTCTGAAGATGTTACACATCTGCAACGAAACATTAGTAAAGTTGTTTTAAATAATTTGTGTTTTTTCTGTCATAATGGCTCTCCATATAAAAATCATGAGCTCACTCTCATTTTTATATTACATCTACACTTTCCACCTGGAAAATCAATAGCCACTATTTTGCATTTGGTCTGGCTAAGTGCAAACCTTTCAACCAGGTGGAGGGATATCCCTTATCAGGTTACCTTTCTAGGTTCACCCCCTCAAAAAGCCATTTCTTTGAACTGAAATCTAACTCTTATAATAATTTCTCTATTTTTTTGTTACATTCTTCATCCTCAACAATATATCAATTTTAGAATAATTATTAATGGTCAACTGGTCAAAAGTTTGTCAGTTTGTGGCTGGTCCAGCCAGACTAGTTCTGTCAGACATAATTTTTCTTTTATGCTTGCACACAATTGAAAGTGATTTCTTGGGGCTAAGGCACACAAGCTTAACATCAGCATCACATTTTGACTTTCATGTGCCACAAGCATGAACATACTTGCATTGGGTCACTCATGTCACAACCCTGCAAACTACTATATGGGTCCCTTTAGTACGTTGCATACTTCAGGCTACTGACCATGTGATCCTTCATCTTTAATTAATAATCTTGTGTACCAAATACAAGCGCCAGCATGCTTAAATTATTTTTCTTGTTTTCTCCCCAGTACAGGGCTTATTTAGTACAGCATGCTTATTATTGGTCAAGGAACTTTCTCCTCAGCATGATTAAATTATAACCAGCAAGAACATTTTTTCCAAGGGCATGTCATACAAACAACGTCCATACATGAAGGAATTGGAATCCAGGATTTCATATTTAGGAGCTTAATATTAGAATTAACATGCTGAATCCAACGTAAACACATAGAAGTCTGGATAGGCAAGAATTCATATAAAACACATAGCTTGTACAATCAGGTTTATACTGCAATATTATTTTTCTCCGATTTCAATTATATAATTTATACTGTTTTTAATAAACATGTTAATCAACCTTATAGAAACTAAGAAGAGATGGAGAAAGCTAGTAAGATAGTGCCTATTAAATAAAAAATTATGAAACCACAAGCAGTAAATAAGAGAATTAATTATACCAATTTTCAGCACTGACAGTTTTAAGTGTCGGCACTACTATTAATAATTACATAATGTACCCAGCAACACGGGTATTAAGACTGGCACGCTTGTTAATCTTAGAGAAAATTTCTCGCCGGCACATACAATCAAGGCAGCACTTGTATTTGGTACAAAAGAGTACCATCATGGGATCAAAAATGTCTTCTAACAGATGAACTTTAGTGAAGAAATTCTATTCTGAACTGAATCCTCAAACAGAAAAGAACTTAAACAGTCCTAGGTTTTAGGGTTTTTCTAGTGGTTCTACAGTTTGATTGAACTCATGATTGCAAGACTAGGTAACTCTTGTTAATAACATAAATTTAACAAAATGACACAACATTACATGTCAGGTCACGCAAATCTGAAAGTGGGCACAAAATAAAACAGGTTTGTTCCCAGAATAGATTAGAAAGGGTCAGGGCTGGCCTTGGGAACTGCGGGGCCCAATTGGGAACATTTTTGGTGGGGTCCCAGGTTCACAGCCAAGGTCTGTAGAATCATAGAGATATAAATACAGTCTATTATAGACTTTATATCTCTGTGGTAGAATGGAAAGCAATCAAAATGGGTGCTTAAAAAGTGCATGTGAGTTAATGGATCAAATTGATCTCAGCTATATTCTAATATAAAATTCCATACATGTAAGCATACAAGTAAGCATGCAAACAAAATGTGGAGGTCACCTTTGAAAAGTACATAGTTACAAAACTACTTGTTTTAGTCACTGTGAAATGATTTATTAAAAATATTAATTTTATTTTTTGTTTAGAAAAAAACATTCTAAATGAAATTATGAAATTATATATATATATATATATATATATATATATATACATATACACATATGAAGATTTCTTAAAACATGTTCATCACTACTCGAAGTTTCACGCACAAGAAATCTTCATATATAGCTTTGCTCTACCATCCAGTATTGAGCACTCTATACTACCAAATGCCAATCTTTCTTATATTTGTATCTTGGTATATATATATATATATATATATATACACATATACATATACAACATACATTCATACATATATATATATATGCATGTATATATATTGTAAGGCAATAAACAGATCATGGTTTATATAAAAATATATATATATATATAATCCGTTTATTGCTTTACAACATAGCAGAAACACACATAACGTACATATATACATACACACATAATTAATTAACATATTATTTAATTCAAATACAGTAAAAAAAAAAACCTTCAAAATATAAACAGTATAAACAAAAACTACTGACTTTTTAAGAATTCAGAAGAAAATTATAATCATTGCTGTTCTCTGAAAAACCTGCAATGTGGTGTTAGGTGTGTAAGGTGTCACAATGTGTTGTGTGTACTTGACAAGACTAGAGTAGATTACCCTAGCGCAGGGCCCCCTTAGGTGCAGGGACCCCCTTAAACACGGGGCCTGATTAGGAGCAATTGGTCCAATTGGCTTAAAGCTGGCCCTGGAAGGGGTATTTCTCAAAGATCTTGGATACACATTGGAGAGCATTGTTCTCAAAAATTTTAGGTGCTAATTGATCTCCTTGGAAGCCCTTGCACACATGTTGAAATGCTGAATCAACAAAGCTTCACCAAAACTTTTGTTACAATGGTGCTAGCTTTTACAAAACTCTTGGTGCATTATATCCAAAAATCTTAGCCATGGTGCAGTCAAGAAACTCACCCTGGGTTATTTCCACCACTGTAGATGCTCAAGTAACTCATGATCTACCCAAACCATTACTAGTTCTTTGAAGTTTTTTCTACTCTTGAACTGGGTTGGTTTTGGTTTTGTGATGTTTCAGAAGTTGCTTCTTCCATGTTCAGGCATGGTGAATGTGATGTGTGGGGTGGTTTATGTATTTATCAGCTGGGGGCTGTCCTCTGCAAAGACACCTGGGGAGATTGCGCGTGGGTTGTTGGAAATTTTGATCCTCTGGAGGGTTTAAGGTTGGGGAGCCAGATTTCGGGAAGTTTGAAGGAAACTTTATTGATGTGATGACGGAGTAGATGGATTCTTTTACTAATCGTATGGTTGAATGTGGTTCGTGGTCTAATATCTTCTTGGCGTTCCAATCCAAAGTGTGATCGTTTTTCCAGCAATGGTCTGCTTTTTCGTTTTGTCTTGTCTGTCCGTCCTTTACTACTCGTTGATGTTCCTTGGCTCTTTGTTGTAATGTGTGTTTTGTTTCTCCTATGTACGTTGCTTTTCAGTTTGTTGCAATTCCATTCGTAACATTTGTACACATCACATTCACCATGCCAGAAGGTGGAAGAAGTAACTTCCGAAACGTCGCAAAACCAAAACCAACCCGCTTCAAGAATAGAAAAAACTTCAAACAACTATTAAATACACTGAACCGACAAACAAATCCTCCTTTTTCCCAAATCATTGCATTTACAATTGATATTATAAAACAAACCTTTTGTAAAACTTTCACACTCAGACGCATACACAAAAAATCCAGCAGCAATCAAGACAGTTAGTATTAGTCTTTCCTCGCCAGATCTGATTCATGAAACTACAGAACAGATTTCACGTTTTCCATGCGTCGACCCAGCTATACTATACTAGAAATTCTTTCGTTAAGCCTATTTTCCACTAGGCGGAATTTTTCGCTCGAAATGCACTTTCCGCCCGAAAATCAATATTGGGTATGCGCAGTAGCTATTCATTTTTCCGCTTAGCAGCGCGTTGGTGTTGTCGCGATAAAGTTGAAAACGATCCGACTTTTTCCGCCTCCGCAATTCCGCTAAAGTGAAATAACCAATCAGATCGCAAGAAAAGGAAAACAACATGGAAGGTGATGCTCGCATGAGTAGGTTTGGTATTAACTCGTTAAAAGAATTGCTTCGCGTGTCAGGAAATTCTCAAAGTGTGGATGGACTGAGTACACTGGATGTAAATTCTTTAAATGAGTTGTTCTGTTCAGCCCAACAACAACAACCACAATGTCAACAACAAATAACGACTCAAAATACAGGCTTGTGTGAAGTAGAAGTAGATCCATTCAACACCGAAGTCGAAGAGGAAGATGTGTCTACAGAGTTTGACACAGAAGTGTTTATCGAAGAGCTTCGAAAGTTTGGTTGCCTGTGGAATACATCTCTGTCGTCATATAAAGACAGAAACGCCAAAAATAATGCATGGCAAAAGCTCTCCAATTTGTTCAATAAAGATGGTAAGTGTTGCATGAATTTATATATTCAGATAAAAAATTATAGATGGTCTATTTGGGGACAATTTTCCATGGACGTAATTTAACAAAACCTGGCTAAATACTTAGAATATCTTGCGAAGGCCAAATATGGGTAATATTTTAGGTTACATCATATCAGTTCAATTTGCAAACTTCTTAATAAACTGTTTTTGTTTTGAATTTTTAATTATCAACTGTTTATAGTTTCTATAGATTTTAATAAATGTTTTTATTTTAAACTTTTATTTCTGTGTTTGCAGTGGAATTTTTGAAAACCCAATTAAAGTATTTAAAAGATAACCTCAAGAAATGTCTTGATAGAAGATTAAAAGCTACAAAATCTGGACCACAAGCATCAAGATTGCCCAAATGTAAATATTTTGACCAACTGGGTTTTCTGCACACAAAAGTTGTAAACAAACCTACAGAAGGCAACCTAACAGCATCAATTGGATTGGAAGATTCACCTTCTGTAGAGCCCACAGCACCTCCTCATTCCCCAGCCTCATCAATATCTTCCCTGGAGCCCAGGGGCGGATTTTCTGTGGGGTGCAGGGGGGTGCCCACCCCCCACAATTTTCTAGCACCCCCTCAGAAAAATTCAAAAATGGCTTGCATACTGTAGGTTATTATTTTTATTATAGGTTTTATTTAAAGAAACTTATACATTTGGCAGTAAGAGTATGGGCTTATGGCGATATGCCTAAAAAAAATACAACAGCCCAGTCAGCCCCTTTGGTAGCACACCAATGCACCCCCCTGTCAGATGAGCATTGATCTGCCCCTGCTGGAGCCTACAGATGTGACAACATCAACCAATGATTGTTCAAACTCTGCAACAGGAAAAAGAAAGTCGCCAACTACAGTGATTCCTCATATACCAGCTAAGTATTCTAAGTCAAAGGCTGAAATGTCTTATGCTGTCAATACATTGTTGGTAAAAACTCTAAAAGATATGCAAGGTCCTTTAACACCTGTTGATGTTGTTAATGAGGATGAAGATACATTGTTCTGCAAGAGCCTTGTACCAGTGTTAAGAAAGTTACCTGCAAGGAAAAATAGACTTGCAAAGCTGAAAATAAATCAGTTGTTGTTTGATATAGAATTTGGTGATGAAAAGTAACTACTGTAAATAGATTATATCTGTTGTCTGGTTTGTAACTTTGTTTCTTTATTTTTACAGCTTAGCTAAGTTACAAAAACACATTTAGCCAAAATGTTAAAGTGGTATTTAAATGTTACATTTCACACTATGTTATAAATATAAATATACATATACATATACATATATATACATATACATATACATATATATATATATATATATATATATATACATATTAAATTATCACATTATGTAAACTAAAGTAGAGCTTATCATCTTGCTTAGGCCATGCAATTACACTGTGTCGAGTAAAACTGGAGCTGACTAACAATTTGTGTCAATAATGCATTAGAACTCTTCATCAAATGCATTTGATGTTTGGGTGACCATGTCCAATTGCCAGCTGACTGATCCTTCTTGTGAACTAAAATAGTCTTTGAAATCATCACAAACACTTTTGGCAGATTTTGAATAGTTACTTGAGCCATTTCTAAGTATTGGGACCAATCCTTCATTCACATTTCCCTCTCTTCTCCACTCTCCACTTTGCTGATCAGCTGCTGATTCTTGGTCAGTGTAATTGACTGGGCAGTAATTATGAGTGTCTACTGGAGATCTTGTAGCCATTAAAAAGTTGTGCAGAGCAACCACTGCCTTTGTAATTTGAATCACTCTGTCCACTTTTGCAATTACAGGTTTTCTAAAAACTCTAAAACGCGATGTTGCAACTCCAAAACAATTTTCAATAATTTGTCTTGCCTTGATAATCTATAATTGAAAATTCTTTGAGCAAGCATTAAATTTTGACCTGGGTATGGCTTCAACATGAATGTCTTGAGGCCAAAAGCATCATCAGCTACAAACATGTAAGGGTATATTTTGTTTGACTGGTCACCTTGGCTGATCTTTTCAGCTCTCGGAATTTGTAACAAGTTATTGTCTATGGCATGACCAAGATAGCTGTTGGCATATACACTGCCATCACTTTGGCATTGAACAATGCTATGAGTCTTTTATAATTAAAGTAATCGGACCCAGCACGTGCAGGTGCCAGTATGACTACGTGTTTCCCATCAATAGCACCAAGTGCATGTGGAAAGTTCCATTTAGTCTCAAAACTTCTGGCAATTTTCTTCCATTGGTCTTTGGTTCTTGGTACAGTAAGGTAACCTTTCTCAATTAGAACCTGCCACAGAACTTGACATGTTTCACCAATAATCCTTCCCACAACAGAAGGGTCATGCAATAACTAGCTGCTATACTAACTTGTTCATCTCCAGTAACCAGATACCTTAAAGTGACAGATAATCTCTCACTGGGTGGAATGGGTTCACGCATTTTTGTAGATTTTTTCTTTATATAAGGAGCCACCCAAGACAGAAGCTTTTCAAAAGTCATGGGTACCATCAGTGGCGTAACGGAACTACTGGGGGCCCTTAGGAGATTTTCGTTCTGGGGCCCCCGTCACCCCCCTCATTATCGACATATATTTCAAGACTTTAATCTCAATTGTCTTTACAGATTCATCGGGGGCCCCTTAGAGGTCGGGGGCCCTTAGGAGTTGCTCTAACCCTGACCATAGTCCGTTACGCCACTGGGTACCATTCTAAAACATCGAAAGAAGTACTCGTGGTCAAAAAGCATCATTTCCTGTATTAAAAGGTGGAATTCTCCTTTTAAGTTGCGTTGCTCGTATATTTTTCGCACCCAAAACCTTTTCTTGTACCTCTCATTTTGACGGCGAATTCTCCTTCGAAGTAAAATTAAAATTAATAGCCTTTGCAAGTGTTGTCGTCTTATGGGCGCCATCTTTGTTTTTTGACCTTTCAAATTTGGCGGGTTCTATTTTCCGATTGCCGCCGAGCGTATGTGGAAATTGAAGATGCGTTTTCGCTCGGAAAATGCATTTCGAGCGAAAAATTCCGCCTAGTGGAAAATAGGCTTTAGGTAGAGTAAAATTTTACCAGGGAGATGAGTAATTACACGTGAACATAACCAAGAACAATAACAGGAAGTGAGGTAGGTGTCACCTGACACACGCATGGCGCTGTTTCATAAATCCATTGAATTCTGCAAATTCTAAGAACTTCATCTGGGCGCTACCTACGATAAAGTCAAGACCATCTCTCAACAAACCAAAGGCGACCTCACTTGGACTGTAGATAAAATTGATAGCTTTAACGGTAAACCCTTCAAAGAATTACCAGTGGACCTCTCAAGTGAGAGTGACGCTAGTGCTCCTGGCTTGGGTGCTTCCTGTAACGGAGTTTCCGCTTACGGCCATTGCACAGCCATTGGTCGACTTCGGAATCTGGTCAGGACCACCGAGAGAGGGGGGGCAAATTGCCCCGGACCCCCAACTCAAAAGGGCCCCCAAAATTGGAAGGATTTAGCATGGGTTGGTTTTGACCAATCAGCGATAATCTACCAGACATAAAACGATTAACCTTTACGGTGTTAACAAATTAAAATTTATACAGAACGTCTTACAGAAGCGGAAAGGTTTTTGGGTTTTTGCATTTTCCTGTAACAATTTAAATTACAGCTTTAATAAAGTGCATCTTACACGACGGGGTAACGTGTACACCTGCTCTCAAAACCTCATGTAAGCTGGAGCCCTATATATGACGTCATAGACTATGACGTCATAAATAGGGCTCCAGAAAAAGTTTCTTTCGTCACACATTCTTCCTGTATGATGTCACCACGCTTGTGCCTATATATTGACCTAGGTCTAGCTTGTGTAAATTAGTCTGATGATGAATTTGTAATAAATTCGAAATATTACTATTGAACACTGTGTCCACTTGCTTTTCTCATATTTTGAGTTCAAGATGGAACTGATACTCGGAGTATGTTTTGTACTTTATTTTCAGAAAAAGTTTTGCCCCGGGCCCCGCTAATTCTCTCGGCGGCCCTGAATCTGGTAACCATATGAACTCTCTTGAGTTATTTGCTGCCTTCTTTTCCTTACGATCCTTTTTCCCCATGCACAAATCAGCAAAACATATTCGTCTTAAACTCGACAATACACCTGCAGTGGCATGCATTAACCATTTCGGAAGTATCAAATCTCCACTTCTGAATAACCTATCTAGACGTATTTGGAAACTACAGGAAGGAAACTACATATTTCAGCAGAGTCTATTCCGGGGTTCACAATTCCGTTGCTGATGCCTTATCTAGGCAAAATACTGACAGGTTAAAATAGTCTTTAGACGCTTTGGTTTTCAGAAGAGTAATTGCCCATACTTTCCGCCCTGACATAGATTTATTTGCAACCCGTTTAAACAGGAAAGTTACGAGGTTTGTTTCCTGGCACCCTGAACCCGGAGTCATTCGCAGTAGATGCTTTCACTCTAGCATTGCAACCTTATAAGTGTTATGCATTTCCCCCGTTTTGTCTGATTCCTAGAGTACTAACCAAAATAATAACCGACGAGGTCCAAGATTTCCTGTTGATTGTCCCAATATGGCCCACTCAGAATTGGTACCCTCTCCTCTTGAAAATGTCAGCGGATTCACCCCATTCAGTTACCGATCAATTCGATCACCTCTTGTACCTCCCTCACCGCCGCGAACTTAATCCTATGAGACGCAAACTCCGCTTAGTCGCGTGGATACTATCCGCCAACACGTTCAAGACCGAGGAATTTTTCAACCAATAACAAACCTTATTTGCAACTCTTGGTCCAAACGAACCACAAAACAGTACGGCTACACCTGACAAAGGTGGATTGGCTGGTGTACTAGCAGGAAAGTCAATCCTCTTCAAGCCACTCCTGAACATGTAACCAATTTCCTTGATGAAAATTTTCAAGATGGTAAAGGCTACAGCATTCTCAACTCTTACCGTTCTGCCCTATCATCTACCTGGCAAATTCCTAATAACGACAAAGTCGGTGAACACCCTATCGTCACACGATGCCTGTGAGGAGTATACCTTGTGAAATCCCCATTGCCAAGATACGAAACTACGTGGGATGTATCAAGAATAACGGATTACCTCAGTACATTATTTCCACTCCCCAAATTGACTCTTAAACTTCTCACATTAAAAACCGCAGCCTTATGCGCACTGGTCTCATACCAACGAGAGCCGACGCTATGTTCATTGGACTTGAACAATTTTGTTACCACTCCCGATGCAGGAAAATTTTATATCACCAAAAGATTTCACGGTCAGGCAAGCAGTTTAACGCGTACGTTCCGTCCCTTGCGAGCAATCCAAGCTTATTGGATTGCTCCAAGCTAAATCAACATTATTGGAATACATAAAACATGCTAACGATCTTCGAAATGTTGGTGGGAACTACACGTCTAAGTGATTACTTTCTTTCATTAAACCAAATAAAAGCATTTCAACTTGTACCTTGCCCCGTTGGATCAGGATTGTTCTCGAATCTTCAGGTACAGATGTTAGTGTTTTCAAAGCTCATAGTGTCAGAAGGGCTGCGGCCTCCTCTTTATATTCTAAGGGGGCAAGCAGTCAACACATAATGAACTTAGCAAAATGGTCAAAAGAATACGTTTTTCACAAGTACTATAACCGAAGCAATGATTTCACTCTAGCTGGTAGGTTGTTATTGTCATCTGGTCAGTAATATACCGACAGAATACCAATTTACTGTATTGACAAATGTGTGAAATACACCTTTCCTCCTTTGATCCCATATTGCGTAGTGCAACGAGCATTGTGGGATCAGGATCCCACCCGTTAATATATTCTAGCCGTATCCATGTGGACCTCCGCCAGATTACGCACTTCGGAGAATGACAATACGGCACATGTGGACGCACCTATGTGCCTCTAATGGAAGGCATATAGGTGCACATATTGTCATGCTAATGGCATGACAATCGGTTTGTCACGTGCTTTAAAGATGTGGACACTGACCTCAAGCATTGCAGAAGGAACGCGTACTGATCCCATAATGCTCATTGCATCTTCAGAGAATTACAATTACACTGCAAGGTAAGTACCTCTTGTCTAATTTTTAAATTGAATCACAAAAATTAAACCAGATCATCGTGTAGTCAATTAAGTGGCCTTTCAATTCTTTGTTCTCCTGTTGGTCCTTCATTGTTGAGCGTTTACCCCTCTTCGGAAAATCCTGGCTACGTCGCTGGAGGGTAGAATCTGAACAAGTGAAGGCTTGGATTGAGCACCGCTAACACATCATTTATGTCCGGAGTCGAAGGTCTGCCATTAATGTCATTTGAACCAGGCAACAAAAAAGCATATGCAAACTGGTCGGGTCTTGCAAGCTCTCCTTTGAGAAACACTAGAATGCAATTGTATTAGCATTTTAGAACAACAAGACCTTGATTATATCCCCAATGGTTTAACCCTTTCCGGCCCGGTCCATGGAGACATACCTCAGCGACAAATCCCACCTTGTGCACCAAGGATACACTTTATCCCGGGGACAAAATTTTGTCCCCGAGACTTGTTGCATGAATTCAAATTGATTAGAATTCTCGCAACAAGTTCCAGGGACAAAAGAGCGTCCCCGCGACATGTCCCTTCTTGTGAACAGCTCATGCAACAAGTTTCATCCATAAAGTCCTAGGACAGCGAATCGCTGGGCGTATCTTAATTCCCAACGATACCTGGACTCACTTTCCCCTCCTCTCATAGGTACTTGAATTACTGATTAAAGCTGGTCAATCAAGTAGAACAAGTCACCGTCGCAAGTCCCCTCGAGTGTCTGAAAAAAGTGAAACTTCCTTGCGAGATGCCTCCGCGATTCGACGCATCGTGTGTCCCAACCTTTATGTTTAGAATGAGAAATAGTAAATAGCCCGAAAGCATAACTAGCATGTGTGAATTAAGTATATAACGATGGAAATTATGATCTCCGAAGTAATAACATTAATTACGCGCTGAAAAAAACCAACACCAATTTCCTTAGAAGAATAGTTAATATACAGCTCGGAACCCAAAGAGCAAATTATCGATGGATACAAAAAGTGATGATCTTACCAAAAAACCCTGGCCAAGCAAATGCAACATCGCGATTCAACATCGTTCAACATTGTCGAATGCAACATGTTGAACTCGTTTGGCCACCATGTTGCATGATGTTGTATGATGTTGAACAAAGTTTGATTTCCATCAAAGATGTGATGCAACATCGTTTAACATTTCTTTTGTTCTCATGTGTGAACTACAAAGTTGCACTCATTTGGCTGTGCACTTCAAAATTGTTGCACTATCGCACGCGCAGCAAGTCATCTCTGTCGATAATTAACTCTCACGTTGCTGTTAAAAAACCCCATTCTCTTCTCTTCGCTTTATCCAATTCCTCGTCGCTCAACTATGAACAGTAATTTCTTCGTCGTCAGAATTTTCACAGCCGCAAGGCATTTTTTGCTTTCAACCTGTTGTCGACGGATTTGGACTAAAATTCGGGATCATTTTTTTGTCCCAGATCCCTGATCTCCACAACTGGAGTCTGCACTACACAACATGCTGCATTCGTTTGGCCACGCAGTCCAACACCATCCAACAAGCTGAATTCAACAATGTTGAATGATGTTGTATTCGTTTGGCCAGGGCTTAAGTAAGTTCAAGGCTATTCTCCATGGCTTAAGTTAGTTCAAAGCTATTATCCTGGTAAAAGCTTCTAATACCGTGGAGCTATATCTTGGAATGATCTTCCACCTGAAATTCTCGACGGATATGATCAACTCACCGTTCATTCATTCAAACATTTACTCAGAAATCACTACACTAATTTAGAGACAAATCTCTCGATAATTTAACTTTAATTAATGTAGTATTACTTTATATTTGTATATTATTATTGTTAAATTCGAACTCTTCTACTACTTCTTAAGCAAATTTTGCAGTTAGTAGAACTGTGTTAGCAATTTAGTGATAGATACCTTTGTATATTGTAAAATGGCCCCTTGAAAACCAGTGTTTTTAACGCTGAAAGTTTACCGTTTTCAAATAATTTTAAAAAATAAATAAAAAAAATAGATTAGTCGAGTTTAATTTCATTAACTAGTTCCCTGTTGGATCATTCTGCCATTATTTTACTCTGGTTAATGCCAGACCTTAGTAAACTGACTGCAATGATGTTATTATTAATGATTTGCCAACGTATCTCATAAGATTACAACGGGTCCAGCTAGCGGCTGCAGGATTTGTTCTTAATTGCTATACAAATAAGAAGGATCTGTTCTCACTGGGATGGCTACCTATTCCTGAATGTCGAGTGAATGACCAATTAAATTTTTACGTAAGGCGTTCTGTAGCGAGGAATAGCTCGTATACTTTAATGCAACTATTTTTTGCGACGACCAGTTTTAACTAATTTAGCGATGTTTTGTTGAACGCTAAAATTTGTTGCCGCCCTAATTTCTTCTCACTAGATTTATCACATTCTTCAGTATATAAAGTGATAAAGAATGGTGTTTACAAAACTCTCAGATCTTACGTCGTTCAGGAGATATTTAGATTTGTTTGGAACGTTATTGAGATTGCATGCGACGTCATATTGTTGAAGTAATATTGATTACTTATTCGAGTGCGAGGTCTACACGGGAAAGTGTTTGCCAGAGGGTTGTCGTTTGATTTTCTTGAAAGTCGCCACGCTGCACCAATGATGTAACGTCATGGACTACCTCGTTTAAATATTAAACAGATCTAAAAATCTCAAGGATGCGGTGAAATATGGTAAAGCTTTAGACCAGGGGTGGCCAACCTTTCTGAATCAAGGGCCATACTGTAAATTTCAAAAGTTTTCGCGGGCCGCACTTGCCGTATCTTGATTTAAAATTGGGGGGGGGGGCAAAACGGGGTTATTCAAGAGGCCCCGAAACATATTCCCTGGGGACGTTTGGAATTTTAGTGTCTAGGATTCTAGGAAATAAGATTTGATGCATTTTAAGAGCACTATTTTTTATGAATAAGGTTTAAAACTCTAGACAAGGACATTGATTTAGAAAAAGCAGTTATATAGTAAATATCAAATAGCTTTATTTGTTTTTACTTTAAGCCAGTTTAAGGACATACAGTATGCCAGTATACCTGTATACCAGTTTGTCATTGCGGACTGCGGGTTGGCCACCACGGCTTTAGACAAAGCTCTTTATCACTTCAAACTTTCTTTAAAATGAAACAAAATTCATTTTCATCTGATGTGTCCTTTCGTCTTTAGGTCATTCGTTCCATTCCTTATATAGAATAATGTAAAAAATTGTCCGTTTCGTAGAACAATGACAACCAAAATGGTCAATTATAATTTGTTTACTAACATTTAAACTGCTCTTCTGCTCCAGAATGGTTGCTGCTTACAAGAACATGGACGATCCTGCTTGCATAGTTATCAACGCCACCAAGAGTAAGGAGGAAGTCTGCGATGCTTAAAACAAACTAAGATTTTGAGTTAAATAGCAATGATGTGATTTTAAACTGAACACATAATCAGTTAAAAACTAGGGATGGTTGTGTAAAAGGCGATCAGCCTACCCTGTCTTAATGGAATTTTAACGGTCTCATTGCCTTATTACTTAATAATTAGAAAAAGAACCCGAGTTTTCTTTGAGCGGAGAGTCGACCCAGGTTTAGTCATCGTTGACTACCGCTAGTACCTTTGAGAGATGGGTAGTGGGGTGGATTTGATTCAAGGCCCGGGTGAAATAAGGGCCCCGGAAGAAATCAAAGGGCCCTGTTGGCCGGAAAGTAAGATATTGAATTTAGACTTTTTATCTCCGAAATAAAGAACTATTGCTCATGTGCCATAAGTGGTTCTAAGTAACACAAGACAATAAGGCTATTTTTGCATTCCACTTTGGCAAATTCCGTGTTCCAGTCATGAAAAGTTAAATGATTTTATATTACATGACGTTTTACTTATGTGACATCGATGCGCGTGGTTTCACTTAATGTAGCACTTTAGAATATAGACAGTATGGATTCATCATTTAAGGCCCGGGTCAAACGTCGCTCTTCTCATGTGCCGAACCTAATAGTTGTATTAAGTTCGGCAAAAGAGCGACGTTTGACTTGATTAAGTTCGGTAAATGGAATTAAGTACGGTAGACTACATTTGGAGCGACAGGTCATGTCGCATTATGCGACACCGGAGCGACTGCGAGTCAAACGTCGCTCTTCTCATGTGCCGAACCTAATGCATACATTTTTGTAATTTATTTTTACCAAAAAATTCAGGCTGAACATGCGTATTGCGGTTCGTTATGGCGTTGTAAATTTGGCGGCTATTAACGAGAAAATACAACAATGTGTATCATGCTATCGCGAAACAAAATATAGATGCATTGATTGTCACATGCCAGTTTGCAATTTATGTTCAATACCCGAACCAGACGAAGAGACAATAGGATGGGTTGTTGGAAGATGTGTGAGCTACTGTCAGCCTTGCCGCACTAACGAAAATGATGAAAATTCAAGGTAGGCAATGTAGATGCCCGTACAACCTAAATACTTTTTCACGAATAAAATAATTCCTCATGCAGTCTCCCTTAAAGTGTACCTTATGTAAATTTTATTCGACTACTTTAGCTAGCACCCACATATTAAACAGTGCACACTACGTTAATAGATTTTGTATTCCAACTGATTACTGAAACACAGAACTGAGAATTGGTACCCTTCGTACTAGCTACATCAATTTGCAAGTCAATACGTTTATATTTTTGGCACATTTAAGTTTCTGTTTTATATTATATAGAACACCAAGTATTGCCTTAAGCAAAGATAAAGAAAACCTTGATGCAGTAGATGATGAGGATGAAGAAAGTTTTGAGGATGCACAAATGTCATTGCCCCTCAGAAAGAAAGGCAAGCAGAAAAGGAAACCTGGCAGAAAAGCTCAGTGGTCCGACAGTCTTCTCAATGATTTTGTGGATATAGTTGTAAACACTAAATATTACAAAAAGCGATTAATATTCATGAATGTCAAGAATCAAAAAAATGCTGAAATATATGAAAAAATTTTAAAGGACCTAAAAGCACGAACAAACAAGAGAGGAGAAAATGTACCATTTACTCCAGCACAGTTACACACGAAGTTTGAGAAGGCTGTATCAGAATGCAAGAAAGTTGCATTCACTGTTAAAACTGCCACAGGGATTAAAAAGGTACAAGATGAGAAGGTTTATGGTTCATGGTTTAACCAATTGTACTCCTTGGTTAACACTCGAGATTCTTGCCAGCCATGGCAAGCAATTGAACCATCAACTATTGATTCATCCAACACAGATGACCTGTCAGAAAGTTTTACACCATCAACCACACAGCAATGCCCATCTGGTTTCCCAATTTCCCGGGAAACCACAACTTGCCCACAAGAACCTGTATTTTGCGTCCATAATTGCCATTAGAACGACCGAATAAAAGTTCTTGAAATTGTGGTACTCCTTCATCGACTCAGCTCCCCAAGGTGGGCATTTAATAGGGATGTGACAGCCATCAACTGCAGCCCAGGTAAATGGGAACTGCCAAAATTCCTCCATATCTAACATTTTGTTCTTAAAATCTTGTTCACCGACTGGCATATGGGCAGTAACACATTTTTTCCACATACAAGTTACAATGGCTTCGGTTACATCCCCAACAATTGTAGAAACTGCTGGTCGACCGAGACCAATCATCTCTGATATAGTGTAAAAATAATCACCTCTTCCAAGACGATAGAGACATAATGCCAGACGGCACTCAGGCGAAATGGGTTCTTCAGTAACTGTCTTACGTTCCAATTTGTGGCGAATACAAGAAAGAATGAAGTTAAACGTCTTTCTGGATACTCGGAAAGTTTTCTTGAAACGTTCATCACAGTATGTGCTCCATACCAAATCCCACCAACCGTTGTTTCGTATCAACCTTCTACAAGAACGCTGCCGAAATTTTGGGTAGTTATTTGAGTGTGAAAGCACTGCGAGATTCAAACATGCTTCTAGTACCAATCGTCTTCGCGACGACGCCAATGCAATACCCACATCCAGTAGCTTCCTTCGTTTTTTACGTTCATTAGCAATTTTTTTTCGCAAAACACTTTTTACAGCTGGTAACATCTTAAAAAGTTCTAATTTTCGCGCCAGTTTGTGTCAAACTATTTGAAAATACTTCATGTAAAAACACTAAATTGGATTAGGAGCGACATACTAAGTTCGACGTCTGACTTAACGCCGCTCCACTGTCAATCTAATGTCGAATCTAATTGTATTAGGTTCGGCACATGAGAAGAGCCTAAGGAACACTGAATTAACTAGTTATGATGGGACGTTTGTAGACCTGCTGTTAAATGTTTGAGCATGGTATTACTTGTATTTATTAATTTGAATTTAGAATTGTTTTACCGTGAATTCGTTGGGAATTGAACGTCTCGTGAAAAATTCTGAAAATTAAAGAATACAAAGCATCATTCTGCCCGATTTATGGTGAGGTTAATCAAGTTAATTTTCGACTACCAACTTTACTACCTCTACCCCCGAGGCCGGCAGCAGCTCTCGGCGGCACTGACTATCGCTAATAGAAAACTAGAGCGAATTGGCTGGTTACTGTATTCATTTGACCATTTTGCACAAACAGCTGATGTGATTACAACTGGTAGCACAGTGGTAGTGCACGTGTGTCTTTCACCACTGCAACTAGGGTTCGATTGCGGCTCCGTGCAGTTATCTGATTAAAGTTACCTTTGTCACATGTCAGAAGAGTGTTGTCCAGTTTGACTCTGCCAAGCATCGCTGGCTTTCTCCGGGTACTCCAGTTTCAAGACAGTGATATAAAAATGGGATGCTGCTTGGGCAGTGTAAAACAGCACAAAAAGTTAAAACACAACGCCAAGGGAGAGATTCTCGCTTGCCACAATCTGAAACAGATAAAAATATTGTTTCAGATTGTGGCAAGCGAGAATCCCTCCCTTGGTGTTGTGTTGTTGCGCCGCTGCCTACACTGGACCAGCCTTGTTGACAAAAAGTTAAAAGGTTGGTGAGCTTGTTTCACTCTCTGCCGAAGGGCCATAGCTCGAAACTTTGGTGTTCTTTATCATAAATTCGGCAGTATTCCAACCTTTTAACTTTTTGTACTCCGGTTTCCTCCTGCAGTAACACTGGCATGAGCGTCGAGAGGGGGGGGATAGGGGGAGTACTTGTCCCGGAACCCGGGCCCGAAGGGGGGCCCGGGCTCAGAAAGTTGGCCTCCAAAATTTTTAACACGCTTCACCTTGATTTTTTTCAAGTAAATACGAATGCATATCAAAAATAATATTTCTCTGTGACGAACTGACGATGAAGTATTTTCTGCCAAGTAAATAGCGGTTTTAAGCTTCTCAAGCCAACTTGTCAATCAACATTGCTATTTTGTGTGGGAATATGCGATCTAGCCGCAAGAGGACACTTTGTTCATAAAGGTTCAATTTTCAAGGTTGCGTCCGCATCCAACAGACAAAGAAGTCAAAATTAAATCAGGAAGACATAAACGGCTTTGTGAGCCTTTTTTACTTTATCGCTGTTGTTTTGCTTTGAATTTATGATACTTTTTAGGTTGTTGTTTATTCAAGTATACAAAATTGAAACAAAACAAATGTAGTGAAAACCGACTGTGTAGTGTGTAGTCTAAATTAAATTTGGCATAACTCGGTGCAATCTGTCACCCTGTCTGGATATTATATTTAAATTGTTCCTACAAGTCACAATCGGCTTCAGAGCCTTCATACAACGTGATCGATGTGATCAGTAATTATTGTGTGATGTCCTCTTACCAACATAAATCCGGTGCCCAAAAAAGGCGAGGGAAGCAGCAACGCGCGAATGAAGAAAAGAGAGGCTCTAGTAAATTATCAGAGGCTATTTTATTTTATTTTTGTACTTTTAGTACTTCACTTTTTGTAGAACGTAACATACAAACGTATTTTAGGTGAATAAATTTATAAATATTAGGTGAAGAGACGTTTTTACATCTTTAATGTAATGAAAATGCGATGGCTTCCGTTTAGTTATTTACTTCACGATAACGCCGTTACAGCTAAAAATATTGGAGGCTTGGAGGGGCCCGCATCCAAATTTTGACCCGGGGCCCGCTTTGGCTCTCGACGGCGTTGAACACTGGACCCATGAGAGGTGGCTCTAACTGGACCTATGGGAGGTGAGCCAGCCCGGTAAGCGAGATAGTCCTGTTAGCGAGACGGTTTTTGCCTCGCTTTTATATGGGTGAATTTGATCCCGGCTGCCGCGATTATTTACATTGAAATTTGGCATGGAAATAATGAAACAATCATAGCACATGCGCATTCCCGAGAAAAATCATCCAGGTAAGCAGGCCAGCCTGGCTAGCGAACGTTTACATGGGAAAATTTTCATCTCGCCTGCCGAAATTTCGTCACGACACTGGTGAGATCTCGCTTACCGGCGTTTGTCCATGTAAACGAAATGAAAATTTAACAACAAAATGGTAATGAAGCGAGATCTCGCTTAACGGACTATCCCGTTACCGTGTTGGCTCGCCTTCCATATGAACAGCCACTCAGAGATCCGATGAGGGCGGTAGCTAAGCTGAATTCTCTCAAACCACTGTACCATTGAGAATGAGACGCCGTAATTATGAGCCTGACAAAGGCACGGGAACGACAGCTACAAGTTTACACCAGACCTCTCGTAAGACGTGTATTATACCGCTGCTAAAGTCAAAATATGCCAGTAATTATCCTCAGGATAGCCAAGAAAATGTTTCTGTGGTTAAGACTAAATTGAACTTTGCGATCATGGGGTTAGGGGTTAGGGGTTGGAGATCGGAGGTAGGAGGTTGGGGGGGGGTTGAAGATTCGGCATTAGGGCTTGGGGGTTAGAGGTTGGAGATTCAGGGTTCGGGATTGGGAGTTGGGGGTTGGAAGTTGAGGGTTGAGGGTTGGGGGTTGCGGATATGAATTACGGTTGGGGTTAGGGTTGGGGTTAGGGTTAGAGTTGGGGTTGTAGTTGTGGTTGGGGTTGGGATTAAGATTAGGGTTAGGGATAAGGTTAGGGTTAGAGTTACAGTTACGGATGGGGTTAGGGTTAGGGTTAGGTTTAGGGTTGGGATTACGGTTAAGGTTAGGGTTACAGTTAGGGTTACGGTTAGGGTTACGGTTAGGGTTAGGGATGTAACTGTCAGACAGCAGGTAAATTGTCTGCAGATAAAATATGTTCATGACCTGTTTGTGTAATCTCAAAAGTATTGTTTATCATCTGTAATGACAAGAGACTAACTGAAACATTATGGTATTGTTAACTAATTAGTAATGTGGGAAATGAAAATATATAACTTTGTGATGTCAGAGATAATTAGATTGGATATATGGAACTTGGGAAAAACAATGAAGTCAGATTGAAACTGGACAGCAAAGTGTGTGCGTCTGCTTGCTCGGCACGTTACAGGGTAGGATTAGGGTTGGGAGCTAAGATGGTCAGAAAATTATAATAATACAGAAAATTATAATATATCATGAGAAATATAAAAAGAATATAATCAGAAAATTGTAATATATGGAGTAACTCAGATGGTCAGAAAATTATCAATTACATTCCAAGGTGAAGTTGAACTTAAGTGACGTCATCGATGAAACTTACTTCTCATGCATCAATTTCATGCATTTGTATACCAGGGGCACAACCAGAAATTTCGAAAGGCAGGGGTCGGAGGGAAGTATCATGGTACCGTCGATGCGATTCATGATAATTTTGAGTGAAGTAGATCTATGAAGGCTTGGGAAATGAGGTCAAAAAATCTGTCGCTGACGGGGCCCACAAACGACTGCCCGCAAAAAGGGCAGGGGTTGCGCCTCCCTCAAGTTGCACCCCTGATATACATCAGGTGCTATGACTTCAGTAGAACCTGTGGAGACGTGTATGCTTAAAATGAGATAAAGCTGCATTGTTTACTATTTGAATTTATAAACCACCGTCTGCTACCTCTTTGTTTCTGAATCTCGACAATTTTTTGACAGACTGATGCGATCACATCGGGTCGTTCCGGCATTCAGGAGTGATCGGAAAAATGTGAGGTCGGGAGGAGGAGCTTAATTTGCCAACTTAAATGAAGTTCAGTCTTGGCCAAGTTAGATGGCGCAATTTTTTAAGCAACTTGTATCGTGAACAAAAAACTTAATGCATTTGCACGAAAGAGTGTTACACGCTATAATCAATGTCCAAGTTGTCGAAAATTTCTGTTGCAGTTTGAGATCGAACATACTTCCACTATCCGTGAAACTTCTAGTTTTGAAAAACGAGTTGTGTATAGGGTGCTACAAGCTGCTATTTTCAGTGTAGCTAAACACGATTTTTGTTTCGCGACACAATTTGCGTGTAAAATTGCATCACTAAATACTGCAACGTATGTGAGTATATTCCACTTGAATTGGAACTATATTAGCAAATGGGTGACAGCTTGATGTATGTAGACATGTGTGTATACCATTTCAGCAAATCCATTTAGTGAGATAGAGGTAGAGAGAGACGGGTATAGGGAAATCTCTGAGGAATCCAAAGGATTCGGACGAAATTGTTTTGGCCGAAAATTGGAGTGCGAAACGTCTTCCTTGTGGTAGACAGATTTTTCCTATCAACGTGAGGTCTGCTTAAATTTCGACTCTAGCATAGTACAACCTGGATTGTTTCCACTAAACTGTTTCGTAACAAGGTTAAGGTTACAAGTACTGTAATGTAAATTAACGACCTGAACGTTATTCGCAAATGTTGTACGTGCGGTAGTCTGGTGTTGTTACAGTTCAGAGGAGCCCAAGTATCATTCAAAAGTAAACCATCAAACATTCATACGTTCATGTGGCCTACCTGAATCTTTGTGGGTAATAATGTCAACGGGAAGTGAAACCTCCAAACTAGCACTCAGCTTTGAACATTAATTTATTAATTAAATAGTGATTAGTACAAAACAGTTCTCTGAAATTTTGCTAGATGATTGCTGGTATAATATTTTGACTGTGTTGCTTTGTTGTCTATTGAGTTACGATGTTGAGGAAAGTCATCGATGGGGTTCTGTTTTGTTCCCTCATACATTTACTCTGCGATTTACACGGCGCAAGACACAGAAATTGACGGAACCACTGACTCAGTATTTTAACAAAATACAAAACAACGGTAACTCCAAATGTTAACATTTTGACTGTAAGTTAGTCGAAACGTAGAATCAATAAAAATATTAACAACACTTGGAGGAGACACAGGATCATAGCAGGGTGTCTGGTATTTTTGGTGCCTAAAAACTGTAGTTCGATGAAAAAAAATTGAGTTGTTTTATGGTAAAAGCACCAGAGTTTGTAAAATTATTATAATTTTCAGTAAGAGAAGCAAAACATTACTCCTATCTTTATGCAAAACTGAAAATGTATAGTTCCAATGTAAAATTTAAAATGTGTAAACTCGTATATAAATCTTGATCGGGCAATTTCGAATGAATAAACTGTGAATTATGATAGCTTAAATTTAGTAGCAAAAAAATAAACCCGAAAAATTCTTGCGTGTTGTTACCAGACTCTTCGTTTTCGCAAGGTTGCTTCCTCAACCAAGCTTCTTAAGGGCTGATTACATTGGGAAAATCTGATTCCGGGTTGAAAAAAAAAAGCCCCGATTTCACGAGAAATTTCTGCCTGGGTTTCCTTCCGATTTCAGTTTTTGTTTCGGCAATTCGAGCTTTCCCACGTGTGTCGATCCTCTTTTGAGCCCGGGCTAAAATTTTTCCGTGCGATTACATGGGATTTTTCAGCCCAGTCAACGGGGCTGAATATTACACCACGCTTAGCTCAAACCGGGCTGAAACTTTCCTCATGTAATCGCGAGCTCCATTTTTCAGGTACTTTGTCGGAAGGCCGGGATGAAATCTCAGTCTCGTTAACTGGGCTGGATATCTCCACGCAATTGGCGTTGGTTATTACAGTTCTGAAACTTTGTGGTGTGCCAGATATAGTTTTATACGAAGGCTTTCTAGATTCCAGGGCAATGTTACCGGACGCAATGATTTCGACTCCTTGCAAATTCCAAATGAGTGGTGTAGTTTACGACTCACATCCAACTTTCCTTGCTCATGTGATCGAAATTCTTGTAGGCTAAACCGATACCCTGATAAGTTTGTAAGTCACAGCCCACCACGCCAAAGAGGCGAATACTGATTTGACTGATTAACAAGTACTGATGCTTGTAACTATATTATAAAACGTCTAGGAAAAAAAAGATAACAATTTCAAGATTTCACCACACGCTATATAGACAGATTCCCGTGAACTCAGAGGGACTTCCGCTACAATTTACATCAGTATTTAAACAGTGCTCAAGGTATTCTGGAGTTACATGGTAACGTTATTTGCCCAGTGTCATCATTGGATATCGACACAGTTCGTAATGGTAACCCACCCATTAATAGGTTTATATGACCACTAGGTAGTTCAGTATCAGACTCAGAGCTATTTTCACTGGATTCTTCGTCACCTTCACTTTCTTCGGTTTCACTCTCATCCTCATCATGACTTGAATCTTCTGAACTCTTATCGTCATCATCTGTCTCATCATCATCTGTTTCCGTGCTTATTTCACTATCGCCATCCTCGTCATCATCATCTTCCTCATCCTTTTCGGACTGTTCATCTTTGAAAAGAAACGCTGTACGTAAACAATTTAATTGACGTAAGGTATAAAATAAAGTTATTTCTTCGTTTCGAGATCGCTAAGTTGGGCATGCAAAGAAATAGATCTCTGCATGGTCCGCAAACCAGGATCTTCAGGTTCACAGTTTCGACAATCGAGATATGAGCACAGTTAACTCAACAATAACATACATGAAAAATTTCTCTATTCTGATTGGCTAAGAGCAGTGCAATTTGAAGGTAACACAGTGCCGAAAAAAGGTAATACAATAATTTGCAATGAATTACCTTTTTTTTGCACTGGACTAATTTCTTCATGTATATTATTAACTGGTAATATTTCTCGTGCAATTTGGAAAAACACGCACTTGTGAGTTTTTCAAAGATCTCAAATAGCACTCGTCCTTCCGACTCGTGTTATTTTGATAGTCTTTGAAAAAAGTCACTGGTGCCTGTTTTTTCCAAATTGCACTCGAAACCATGCTATTACCTGTACTAATTTCATGAGAAAAAGTAGACAAAAACGACAGCAAATCATAACCGTGTCATGTGTATGTACGTGATAAACACACGCTTACTTCTCTTGTCAAATTTTTGCTGCCATGGAAACATTGTCAAACTTTCTTCGTCAATTGACGAGTAAAAGGGTTTGTTTTTGGCGTCGTTTAAACTATCAACACGTGCTTTACTGGATCTAAAACACTCGGCTTTTAATGGCGATCAAGCTCTACTGGACGCGTTTTAAATATTACATAGCACTCCTCACTATCGTCCTTTTTATCTACACCGAAATCAAAATTTGCCGATGGAGGTCTTTTTCGACAAGTAGCACAACAGAGGTCCAATAGGGGCTGCTTGCCCTAACCTTTCTCCAGCTACATCACTATCCGTCATGTCCTTTTCATGGCACGAAATTGAAAAGTTTAGAGCTGGGGTCTTATCTTTACTTGCGTTTAAGTCTTCTGTCCAGAAAATCATTAGCCACAATCATGGCCCAAGGTTTAGAAAAAAACGTTTAATAAAGCTGTTTAACAGAACAATACAGCTTCTTAATAGCCTGATAACAATAGTAAATTGAATGGTCAAGTAATGTTATGTTTTATGACATCCATCTACCTGGGTGTAACTTTTCTTTGATGAGGTCTTGAAACTCAAGGTAAGTGTGATTACTGGAATCAATGGAAAGGACTAGAAGAACAAAATAAACAGTTACGCTCAAAACAACAGATTTCACACGAACATTCATAAACATACTGTATCATATGGTTGAGCTTCCTTTTCGGTTCGTGCTTTTCTTCATAAAATTTGTGTTTAGTTTTTCGACTGTAAAATCGTGGCTACTGCATACGCTATACGAGTGTTGAAACTGCTCCTCAACTCGCCATCTGAGTATCGATAGCTCAATGGTTAGAGCGTCTCACTAGTCATCAGTAGAATTGCGGGTTAGATCTCAGTCTGGGGATCAGATATTTTTCTGAGAGTTTGAGTTTGATGAACGTCCACATATCGTCAGTCACAAAGCACCCACATGCATTTTGTGTTCAACATTTATCTCGTTCGATCACATTATCAGCATATCGTAGTTGCCGCATAAGCATCACACATGCTGAACCTGCTCCTTAACTCACCACCTGAGTCTTCTTAGCTCAATGGTTGTGGCGTATCACCCGTAGTAATAACGTTGCGGGTAATTCCAACCCTGTCTGGGACTCAGTAATTGTTGTTATGAGGGTGCGAGCTTCAGTTAAATCTTGTGATATTTGAGGACTTAGGGTTTCGAGAATTTTAAGCTTTCTTTCATGTGAGTATTTAAGAAATACCACATAGATTCCCGTGTTTGAATACTGTGATTCAAACACGCGGAATGTTGCGAAACTTGAGAAAAGCGTAAAAAAACACGAGCCGCTTGGCAAGTGTTTTTGCTTTTCGAAGAAACATCCCAAAAAACAATGCAAAGTCGACATATCAACTCAATACTTACTTTCCTCACAGAGACCGAGAGCTTTCTGGTACTCTTCTTTCATAACACTGCTGATGAACTTAAAAGAAACAGAATATCACTCGTACACGATATGTTATTGTGCGTTAAATCCAAACACGAGAAGGAAGCCATGGGAGTAGGATGAAATTTGATGACGAGGGGGAGATGCACGTCATAACTTTAAATTCCTTGGTTTCAGAGGTGACATTTCCCGAATTTGGACATCATTTTAACTAAAATGTTGAGGTCTCAATGGTAACATTATTGTTTACCCAATGTCCAAGGGAGCGCGACAGCGGCCTTCACCCTCCGCCCTTCGGTACGTGCCTGAAGTAAGTCTTGTTTTTTTTTTAAAAAGGTCAAATGCAGTTTAGCAGATGTCCCCGAATTAATTAGTATACCACGAGTCAACTAAAGCAACCTTAACACTAAACAAAACACTAACCCTAAATGATCAACGGCTTGTCGGCATCCATTAAACAGCACCCTGGCCGAAACGCAAACCCAGCAGTATATTTCCCGAGTGCTTCGTGGTACCTTAATCCACTCCTGAAAGCTAGGAGTAAATTTTTTTAAAAAACCCCCAAAACACACTGACATATTTAGCAAAGTCTTTGTAGCTGACCCTTATCATTACTCTTGTTATGGGTTCATATTCAACTCGGGTATATGACATTATTTGGATGCCAATGCCTCTGCAACATACCCGTTTCAAATAAGATACCTTAACTGACAATAGTTGATCAACCATACCTAACGCAAAAGAATACCTCTGCCATATATACACTATTATTAACAGAACTATTCTCTCACTGTATTTCTGCGGGCACACACCACACATTAGCTCGAAATACTATCCCTCTACTATGATATTCCTGTTATACATGAAATTACTCGAACACCATACCTCTGCTGTGAGTTCTATGGGAAGTTCAGGATCTAAGTTTTCCAAAGAGCTGCTATCACCACTGACAGTCCCTGAAACTTCACTGGTGATGTTCATTTCAGAAATCCGGTCAAGAAAACTTTGGGCTGTTACTTCATTAAGCTTGCCACATTTGGAACTATTTTGAACTTGATTATTCATGTTTTCTTTCTTTAAGGATGGGGAGCATCCGTGGCATTTTCCTAAAATGAGTAGTAATGTCATGAATGGCAATACCGGATACCTCGAAAAGGGACAACTTTTATTAGGTTGACGCTAATTAATAGATGAAGGCCCATTTCCACCCGGAGTGAAAAGTCACGTGGGTGACAATTCTAAACTCGTGCCGAAGGCGTGAACTTGCCTCTCAGGTAAACATCGAATGTTAATACCACAAATTGCTTATGAAACACATTTTCATTTCGTCATGCAAACTGTAAGATAATTTCTCAAGGGATTCCTTTATGGGCTCGGGAGGTAATTCTCCATGTAATTTAATGTTCTTGTAAATCAGGACGATTCTCAAACAGACTCACAAGTATTGACTAAATATTCATATTTTTGATATTTGTTCATGAATAGAGAGTTTCGTTCTACGACAAAAAAGAATTCAAGAAAATTCATTAACTCGAAATCAGTCATGCTAATTTCAAAACAAAATGTTTCGCCTGGTGCTTCATCTTCATGGCTAATAAACTGTCTATGAAAGACAGCACAGGGCGTTCCAGGATTGGATGTTCCGACCACATCGGAACTTTGAAGTTGTCCCCCAACATGGCAACTTTGATGTAATATTGGAAATTAGAAAATCTCGTATTTCCTGAGCAAATGAACCCGTAAATTTTCGTTAAACGTACAATGTATGAAAATTAAATCGCAAAAAAAATACTGAAGTCGTCTAAACTACGAAGGCGTTATGGAAGAAGTTAAATCTTAAACAAATACTCGGTAAGCTACTAAATATTTGGCGTCCATGGGTGCTTACAATACATAGTTGTTGTGTCCTTTTGACTTCTCGCAAGCTGTCATAACTAGAAAGCAGCAAACAGCTTTTTACTTTTCTTATTAATAACTGTAAGTGAACGAAGGGAGGAAAATCCCTCGATGCGCATTGTGCAACCACGGGCATGTCGTGACCATCTCATAACACTAAATCAATTTTTAGAAGCACAGGTACACGTTGTCGTGAAAAAAGTCCCATCACTTCGCAGTGAATCTTGTATAGCCTTGACATCCTGGAGAAGGCTGTATTACCTCCTCATTTGTTTTATTAGGACATGCTGAGCGGATGTAAGTTAGTCTCCGGGAAGAATACGTTAAATTAGTTATTCTAAAGTCAAAAGACAATAGCATTACCCTCAGTAAGTCTTCCTCCAGCACTGTGACTTCTTTCAACACTTTCTACGGTATTAAGTTTTCTTTCAACCCTATCGGCACTTCTTCTTCTTTTGTAAGTCTGGGAAGTTAACCTCACCGCTGAATTAAAGTGCACACTGTCGACGTCTATGCAAATCCAACAAACACGCATAAAATTATCACGAATGTTCAGTTTTTTGCAATTCAATTGCAGCATTTCAGCCCACCATTCATGATATAAGTGGATCTGCATGGCAATCCGAGACAACGAGAAAATCTTCAGCAGTCGAACTAATCGACGTAATTTCTCATGGTGATGAACCATGTCTACGTGACTGGACTGCTTGACCCTATTGTGTCTGAGATGCGAAAAATGTCCTCAGAAGGATGGCGTCCACATTGAAATTTATGGCTCCTTCTGCTAATGGCAGCGACCACTTACATGCATTTTAAACAGGATTGGGGGCGATTTATAAGTCATTTCAGTAAATGTTTTTTCAACATCATGCAGAGTCAGTGTTTGAAGGGTTTAGGAAGTATTCTCTTAAAAGAATCACTAGAATGCACGCGAGTTTTTAATCGATAAATTGTCTTGCCCAAAAACCTTATGAAAAACCAAATACCAGTTTGGTTTTGAAGCGTCGAGCAGTCATCCTAACCATTCCGGTGAATATTACACGACATTTGATTGGTCGTTGATTATAACCCGAGCCAGCAACACCGAACAGTGCTCGGAATCACGAACACAAGGACCAATAAATGACGCCATCTTTTTGGGGACACTTCAGGGCCCTCCATACATACATACATACATACATATATATATATATATATATTGCACTTTTTATTAGTGCACAGAGACATGGATGACGTCACAAAACCTCGAAAAACCCTTGGTTATTTTACAAGACAAATAAAAAATAGCTTCAGCGTCTCTGTACTGAGATAGAAACATGAATGACCCACTTCAACCTCTTCACTAGGCATTTTCCCACGAAATGATGTCATTCATGGTTCTATCACAGCACAGAAACACTCAAGCTATTTTCTGTTTATTAAATATCGGTCAGTGGTTGTGATCACTTTTGTTAATCATTATTTATTATTATTATTAAACACATCTTTATTCAGACGGCCTACATCATAAAAATGATTTTCAGTACGGCTCTGTAAATCCGTGCAAAATAACATCTAATAAAATAAATAAAAATAAAAAAGTAAAAAAGTAAAAATACATGTATTGATAGTAATATATAAATAAAAAATAACTGTGAATTGTAATGTTCATTGTTCAAAAAATGTCTTACTGCTTACTTAAATTTCATTAAAGTCGGTAAAGATCTTATCTCATTGGGCAATAAATTCCAGTTATTAAGGCAGTGATTTTGTGATCTTAACAGTCCCCAGTTCGTGAGAGATTTCACTGATCGTATATCATTTATATTTCGAGTATTGTAATTATGTACATCAGAGCCTCTAATAAAGCACGATTCATCATCAGCCACCTCATTGAACACATATATGCAGCGTTACAGTTCCCTTCTTTGAAATAAGTCCATCCAGTTTAAATCTTGAAGTACATCTGTTGAGGAAGACCATTGTCCTCTGTTTAAGAAGAGTTCAGCTGCTTTGTTTTGAAGAATTTGATTCTGGTTCATTAATGTTTTATTGTTCTTGTCACCCCAAGTGATACAGGCATGCTTTAACGACCTCACACGAAAAGGCATTGTTCACCAATAGCAAAGCTCCCTCCGACAAAACTTCTTGATCCTACCTCGTACCCCGGGTTTCTAGACCCACCACTGGTCCCCATGACGTCACGTACCCCACTTACAGTAAGTTTTTTTGCCAATAGCAAATTTAAAGGCTGGTTCACACGTGTGAACCAAGCATAGATGCAAGCACAAACGCAAGTGCAAAGACAAGACGTGTGAACCAGAGTGACGCAAACGCAAGCGCAAGCACAAGAAAAAGAAAATTTTTTGTTTTTCTTGCGTTTGCTTCATGGTTTATTCCCGTGTGAACCGGGCTGAAGCAAGCGCAAAAGCAATGTAAACAAACAATAAAATGGTGAGACAGGCCAAAATGGACGCTTTTGAGAAGCTTAAAAACTCATGGAATTATGAAGAAGTCTACTTTTCATACCTATTCTCAAATGCCTTGAGAAACTAGAAAAAAACTCTCTAAAAGAAACTCTCGGTCAGAAAGCTGTAATTCTCTGTCAAGGTTGTGATGATCTCCTTGTTCCTTTCGCCCAGCTAATATGTCTCGTGACCAAAATTTTCTTGGCCTCGCTCGCGTTCTTAATCGCCTTTTCCCTCTTTGTCGTATGATATATAGGGTTAGCCAAGCCATTGAGCGTATCAACGTCATTGCCCGCCATCTTGCAAAAAGTGTGCGAATGGGCATGCGTACCTCAAGGTTATTCTGCTTGCTTTCTTTGTGTGAACGTTCTTCCACTATTGTTTGTTCTTGCATCTGCGCTTGCTTCACACGTGTGAACCAGCTTTAATTGCGCAATATCCTCTTGCTGCGACCATCAACAAATGCGATAGTCAATGAACTGTACTGAGGCAGCAAAGGTAGTACTTTGTGAATATGAAAGTGCATTTAAATTTGCATATTCACAACAAAAATAATTACCGGTATACTAATGACTGATGACTTCACTAACCTGGTGGCAAAACAAGTAGGCCTTCAGGTGTTGGCTAAATAAGAGAGAAACATACTCTGTCTGTACATGGTTTCGTAAAGTACCGGAAGTTGTCAACGTCAGCTTCGTATGAACTTGCGTCTGGTACAATCGCCGACAGGCCTAACTTTTCCGGTTTGGCCACCACGACAGCGGTAATGACGAAGTTAACGAGAAACAATGAAAATGTCTGCTACTGTCGTCAGCAAGCATTTCCATAAAATTATTCGTTTGCCCGTGATTCATTAATCCCGGGAAAGTTGAACTAAATTCAACTCTCATCGCCGACTCTGTTTACATTAGAAATACGTCTGCCGCAACCAATGCCACAACACTGTCGCAGCACTGTTTTCGGTCTTTTCACGGCCGATAGGCTCATCACACACAGTTCAATATTTATTCTGACATCAACATTTCACTTCCCGACAACAAATGTTTAAAGATGTTGAACGAGATGGAGACAAGCTCTGTCTTGTTCTCCCCAACTCATAGTAATTGGACAGGTGCTGAATAATGGATCATAGGCATGACCGATAAAAAAGAATGGGAAATGGATATGGAGTGGACGGAAGTGAACTCTTATTGTGTTACTCAGGCTAACGCCAGACGATTTTACTCGTCAAGGGGAGAGATCCCGCAATGAAAGAGTTAAGAAACAGACAGAGTGAGGAGCGGTGACTTAAGAAAGGATATTGATGGTGGAGTACGTGACTGATTAGATATATGGGATCATTTTAAGAATAGCCCCCCCCCCATTGTTTGTTCCTTCTTTAAAAACCACGAAAATGTGTAGAAACCCTAACCCTAATCCTTCTTCCAGCAACTTCTATTCATTGCTTCATTCATATCAATGCTCATCTTTTCTGATTTTTTTATAGTCACGTTCCATCGCCGCATCTTCGGACCTCCTCTGTGCCTTACTTGTTCTCCTCATCATCATATCTTCATCACTATTTTAACCCTACAATGCCCCTACCATCATAGGTGGTACAATGAAGGACGAAGGAACAAGGAGCAGAGGACGCCCGAAGATGCGGCGTGGGAACGTGACTATAAAAAAATCAGAAAAGATGAGCATTGATATGAATGAAGCAATGGATAGAAGTTGCTGGGAGAAGATGATGCAGGCGGCTAACCCCTAACGGGAAGAGAGTCCAGAAGATGATGATGGTGAACAGGCAATAAGTTAAATTCTCGTAAAATTTCCTGGGGGTAAAGTTCCAGGTTTACTTATTGAGGTCTTAAAATAAGTGTGACAAGCTTTGTTAAATTTTAGGTAGGCACAAGTGTTAGTGAAAGTTCTAGTCATGACAGATAATATTAGTCTTGTTGTACATGCTTGTGGGGCAATGGCATAGTCAGGATTTTGTTTAGGGGGCAATGGACGACCACAAGATATTAGGAACCGACCACAAGGGATAAATGGCAAGTTAATTGAAACTTAAAGCAACCCAGTGACGTAGCCAAGGCCGGGCATGGGCGGGCACGACCGGGCACGTGCCCAGCCAATCATGCACGTGAATGACGCCATTGGATACCCCACTCTATATACTATATTGGATATCTCACTCTATTAGCATTGATTAAAATTTATAAACTTGACGTGCAACACACATATTTTCACTAATAGTGCTTTGTGCGGGTTCCTGAGGAACAGCTTAATCAGAATTGGACAAAGTTGCTCTTAAAATGTAGGAAATGCCATTTCAGGGACCTGAGGATTCAGAAGCTTCCTGAGGGCCATGTCCTCACACCTTCCAGAAAACTTGCTCTTCATGCTTGACTGTCACCCCTATATGGGCTGGCCATGCCAGCAATGTAATGTGACCTGGAACAGTTTTGGGAGCCCATTCTAATGCGAATATCTCTTCTAACAGGTAATAATAAGTTTATCAAACTACCATAATTATGCCTAAATTTCTAATGCTTTACAGTATGCAAGTGGAAGCATGGCACATTGGCTCCCTTTAAATATGCCAATATTGTAGGGTTCATGAGATCAGAAATCTCAAACACTTCAAGAATATTATCAGAATGCAGAGATATGTAACTTCCTGATAACTTTGAAATTTCAAACTTTACTGCAGGAGTGTTCCCCAAGAAATTACTAGATCACTACACACTAAACATCTTGACTAAAACTTACATTTAGTATCCCAAATAATTTTCAGTTAGTCAGTATACTAAAGTGCATATGAAAGTAAAATTATGTCTCTTTTGCTGAAGAGACATATCATAGTGATCCTGAAGTATGGTGCATACAGCTCTTCCATGTTGTTCTTTGTACTTGAGATATTCAGACTTCTTTGATATGCATGCATGTCATCATAAGATTGACAGACTGCATTGTAATTTGAACTTCCAGAGAACTGTGAAAATCTTAAAAAGTATATAAATTCAATCACAACTTTACATGGTGATGGGTTCTAAAAGCTGACCACCATTTCATGAATGTAATGTAGCCATGGTTGCATGTTAGTCATAGTGCTGCTTATACTTCAATGTAAAACAAAAAAACACTACTTTTCAGCTTGTTTATGTTAATTATGCATTTCTGGCTCATGAAGCATATTTTCATCCAAATTTGTCACCACAAAATAGTGCAAAAACACAATACCTTGATTCACTGTGGCAGCATGCAGTATGCATATTAAATGTTTTTCAAGAGGACCCAGGAACAAAAATTTTCCAAGCCAAAGGTGCAGTATTTTCAGTAAAGTGATGTTTAGTGTGACAAAATACAATTCATATGCAAAGTTTCAAGTTAATTTGTTCAACACTCTCAAGGATGTAAAGCATTTTCTAAAAAGTCAAAATGCTAAGTCAATCTTATTATGTAATAGATACACATCAAGAAAAAGAGCCATGAAAGAGCTGTAAAAACTGATATTCATTATCACTTTGATAGGTTTTCGAAATAAAAAAATCCTTAATTTTCAATTCATATGCTCTTTAAAACTGGGTGGTGCAGTTCCTTGTTCATGTAAGTGAGAAAACTGATTTGTTAAGGAAGGTTTTGGACAGTTGCCAACTTTCTAGAAGTAACATCTGGGACAATCAGTAATTACAGATGGTTGACCATGCCCCTTTCACAAAAAAGGTCCCTTTGTAACTAAGATTTTTATCTAGTACAAAATTACAGGATATATTAATTCACAGTGATGTATAAGGTTAACAATGTAATGCTAATGCTACACTGTAAACAGCAAAACTCTTCTAATTTTCCTTGCTTCTGTGGCAGATGATCCATCAGCCAATACTGGAACATTTGGTGCTAGTTCTCAGGTTCTACACAGTCACAAATTAAAATTGCCGGCTGTGTAACAAGTTGTAGCCTTATACCGTATTTTCTGCACTATAAGTCATACCTTATTATAAGCTGCATCGGCAATTTTTGGCTATTTTTTTGGAAAAATTCATAGATAAGTTGCACCAGACTATAAGCCACGCTGAACTTTAAGCCGCTATGTGAAAAAGTCCAAAGAAGTACCTATTTTGTTACATCACTATTCCACATGTAGCATGAATAACTGAACAATGAACATGAGACAAGGAAAAACCATGAGCTATATTTGTCATTATTGCAACATTCTATAGAAACATACATACACTAAACATCACTTAAAATGTGATTCATAAGACTGTAGTATGTAATGTCATTTTTAAAAGTCTATTAAATCGTCCTCGACAAACCCATGACACTAATATTTCTTCATGTTCAAGAGTTTAAATTTCATGGTAATTTGAGTTTCAAAATAAAAATTTTATGTTTTTTTTTTTGAAAAATTCATATATAAGTCACACCGTATTATAAGCCACATGGCAAAAATTTTGGTCAAAAAGTAGCAGCTTATAGTGCGGAAAATACGGTAGTTATGTAACATGATACATGCGTGAGATTTTACCAGTAATACAACCAGTGCACAGTTACACCTTTGAGTGTTAAATTACAGTAAAATTACTGTGGTCAATAAGACATATGCATGTGGCATGTAGTTTTACTACAGTGTGAACAGGAGTATAGTCTTGAGTAAAAATACTCAAATGCAGTTTTCCAGTAGCTCCAGTGTAAGTATTGTTTAGGTGAAAGGTCTTTCTACAGTAACATCAGTCATTCATGTCTATGGATGAATGCTACAATTATAATTATATCAATGTTTTGTATTAGACTAGCAGGGTTAAGTTGAGTTCTGGTTGAAATAAAGTTATATTTGCTTTGACTTTGTGTGAGAACATGACAGCTGGGGTGCTCAAATATGGAAACACAAGCTATTATTCTCCAGATAACTAATTATAACAGATTATATAATTCTTACATTTTAAATAGAATCTGATACTTTTTTCTATATTTTCCACTTTCCAGGATATTAATACAAAAAAATGGTAATCTTTGTGGGACAGGGACAAAGAGAATATCCTGGACATTTCTGACTGGGACAGTTGGCAACAATACCTTTGTTTTATGTACTAATTTACTTGTGTTTAAAAAGAATGCAGCATTCTGATCAGCTGAAATTGGCAGGTTTTGGCTTAAGATAAAAACTTTGATGTAATGTTGATTTTACCCCATTATCATTTGAATTTAAGCTTTTGATCTGTGGTGTAAACAGAAATCGATGACTATGCTGCTAGGAATAATCCTCCATGGATAACTGAGGGAAAATTGTGTTTGAAATGAAGGCTCCAACTTATGAATTTCTCAGCAGCAAGTGGAAGCCACTAATAATTATTTTTGTTAATCAATGAAACTGGCATGGTTTACCTAACAAATTGAACTGGGTTATTTTCAGCCTGTTTAAACTGAGAAATGACCCAGATAAAATGTTCAATGCAATGTCACAGATTCAACTGCAGTGAAAAATGTTTCTCGGTGCTGCATGCCTAACTAGCAGGTAAATTTTATCTCCAATCTGCTTTGCATCTGTGAGTTGCCCTAAGGGGACATTTGATTGTTTGGATGCAAGTGCTTGCAGTAAAATGCAACTAAAATTTCCCAAATGAGTGGAAATGGACTCCTTCCATAAGTTCAAATGTAAAATAAACTATTCAGACATCTTTCAAGTTTGATGTTCAACTGGCCAAATAAGTCATGGAAATTCCTTTGTTTTGTCTTTCTGGTTGGTCGTTTGTGTGCTAGGAGTCCCGTAAGGCATAAGAATCGAACATAATGGGAATTTGTCTCCAGGCAACAGACGCTTCAAAAAATAGGTAAAATGGTTACGCCGGTACAGAATACATACCTCTCCAAGGACTCTTCTGCATGGTGGGGTTAATGGCCTGCAAATTTAGAAGTAAAGTTGAACTTTAAACAAAGTCAGCAAAATGGGGAATATCCAACACATTAGGTTAAAATACAGATCACATCCTCAAGTAGACAAAAGCAAGTCTACCTGGATTCTGACGTTTTCGCCTCCAGCAACCGTAAAGACTGCATTCTTTCTCTCAGAAAAGCTTCTGTATGGGTCGACATAGATGTTCTATCTAACCACACTTAATAGGAGCTATATCCAAGATCGCAGTTTTCACAACCAAGTCCGTTAGTCACTTGCTCGACCAGCTGTTGGTAAGATGCCATGACTCATTCCCATCTAAGTACTTTACAAAACTGAAGAAAACGCGATTATACAATTTATTCACATCTCTGTTTTGGAGAATTCGACCAATCAGTGATTTTGTGACCTTAAAACACAATTTCACGTTTCTAAATTTCACTTAACATTTAAAAATGAAAACATAAACAAATTTCCCATTATGCATCTGAGTATCCTATCCATTCGACTAGATAACATCATCGAACTCGTCTTCGTGTAGTTCGATACTTGGCATCGCATATTCGCAATTTTGCCTTTTTTGCATGTAAAACAATTCACAGATATGCTGGCTACACTTCAAGACACCAAAACGTAAAATACAAATGCAAATTTCAGGTAAAAAAACTCAAGAAACTTAAGAGATTGAAAATTGATTACGGATGTTTCATTTTTAGATTAAACAGGCTAATTTTTGCTCCAGGCGCACTGTCACTTGAGGATGTTACTTAACTGTTATTATTATTATTATTATTATTCAAATGAATGACCTATTTACAGGTATTGCTAGAATATATAGTTTGTAGTATATAATATAGAGAGGTTTTTTTTGTATTGTTTTGTTATTTTAAGATTAACTATAAAATATAAGAAAATAAGATAAGTACGTAGATTAAGTTTATAGAAAAGTACAAAATTGAAATAGGGTATAAAAGATATTTACAGGTTAGGTTTCTGAACCTCTTCACTATTCCTTGACTTTCATGGATTTGAGACTATCTTCCCTTTTGGTAAAGCAAAGAAATATATACTTGGATAGTAAGTTAAGTAGATCTGGATCGTCTGAAGACATTGCATGTTAAGATTATGCTAATCTTAAGTGGAGTGAAGGACTGGGTAGAGATTGCCGGTCGAGGACTCAAAAATACTTAGTTGGACCAAATAGAATGTTTCATTAGGTCGAACTGGCTGTATGCGACATGGCAACTTCAGAATTATGCTCTTGCTTTGGACAGTTGCAACCAAAATACAAGCGAAAAGTCAATCAGATATTTCCTAGGGATCCCAAAGATGGACTGGTGAAATCCAACATGGACAAGTTGATTTTTTATGCTCTTTCTTCACCAGAAAAATTGGACCGGATTGGGGCGTACTTGGCTAGGAAATTAGAGCGTTATATCTACTGGAAACGTTATGATTTCGTTGTCATTACAATGGATGCGATGGAGCAACTAATGTCAGCTTGCCATGCTCCGGATATTAATTTGTTTGTAGAAAGTTTCCTTAAAATGGTCCAAGCTTTGCTCGAAAGCACCGAGACAAATCTTCAGATACGTGGAACAGAGTCGTTTGTTATTTTCGCCAACATTGAGGAAGACACTCCGTCTTATCATAGAGAGTATGATTTCTTTGTGTCTAAGTTCAGCGAGATGTGCTACAAAAATGGATCGAACAGCGAGGAAAACAAGAAAGTTCGAATGGCTGGATTGAGTGGTCTTCAAGGCATCTTCCGGAAAACTGCCAGTGACGATTTACAAGTCAACATATGGGACAAAGCGTTCATGGGAAAAATCATTCCCTCTTTGCTACACGTCCTAGAACAGGGTGGTGACACGTCAATCACCCAACAAGAGGAACCAGTGGATTCTGAAGATGAGCCGTGGAATTTCTCTGAGTCCATCCTACGTGAAATTATTGGACGGGCTAGCTTTGGTAATGTGCGTTCTGTAATTGAGCCTGTGCTTCTGCACTTGGATTCTGCAAACTTGTGGGTTCCCAGTGAATTCGCGATTCGTTGCTTCAGGATAATCATGTTTTCAGTCCAGAATCAATATTCTTATTTAGTGATTCAAATGCTACTCAGTCATCTTGATAGGCATGTCAAAAGTTCAGTTGAGATAAAGACAATTATTGTGGAAGTAATTTCTACATCTGTTGCTATTGCTAGTGGTGGATCAATGGGAGCATCAGTTATTGAAGTCTTTAATACCTTGTTACATCATTTGCGTTTATCTGTGGATGCACGAAGTAGAGGAGTTGACAATGTCAAATACCTAGAAGAATTTGAGCAAGCTATCATCCGGACAATTGGCATTTTTGCACAGGTTTTACCAGATTATCAGAAGTCAGAAATTATGATGTTTATCATGGGAAAACTTCCATCAGGTCCAGGGAACCTGATTAGAAAGCCTTCATACCAAAGAACCCAGTCAGTAGAAGAAGATCACCCAGAAATTTTGCAGTATGAAACACTAAAGGCTATGTATTTGCTCTGCTTGCTGAAGGTTGCCATAGTTTACAAATCAGATAAACTCTCAACCACATTTCCAGAAACGCTACTTGATTCTCTTCTCAAAGTATCCATTTCCAGCAGTTCACAAGTTAGAAAACTGGCACATGAAATATTCCATGCTCTTATTGACAGACAAAACAATTTGCCAAAGCTTACAGTTGAGAATGCTCTTAAAAGCATGGAAGAAACTGGAATCACAATGAAGAAGTCCTCCAAGGCTGACATTGTTTTCTTTCAAAAGCACAAAGACAAGCTTTTCTGGCATATCTACCAAAGTGCATCACATGTTTCCAACAAGCCTGAGAATATTTTTGTTATTTACCAGTCACTGGTCTTGCTTTGCATAGAGGTTAATGACAGCAGTGTGCTGATTGAGCTTATTCGGTTTGTTCTGAGTTTACAATTGGTTTATGGTGAAAGAACCCTAAACAGAAGTAAAGCAGCAATCCATGCATTGGTATGTGCATTCCTTAGCTTTATTGCCGACGTTACTGGTATTGATCAACTGAACAGACATATAAAAACGTGTATCAAGTTGCGCCAGCATTACAATTACCTATTACCAATGCTGGCTTTTAGTGACAAGGAGGTCAGTTTTTCCCAAGCTGAGCTGCCAGATGATGTGTTATTCTCACTTGAAAACATTAGCAAAGCCCTTCATGATGGTGGGTTTGACACCATGATGTTAACTTCACCATATGTTCCCCAACCCTTATCTGAAGTCATGGTTAGTGGTCAACAAGATGATAAATTGTACCCACTCCGTTCTGAAACAGAGTCAATATCATCAACTGGTGGAGCACAACTCATTATTGCAGAGGAGATAACCTTTGATACCTTGAAGGATGTACTGTGTGCAAGCAATGTTGAGCCTGTTGAGGGAAGTATGAATATATACAAAGCTAATTTCCATGACATTGCTGCCACTGCTGATGGAAGAGCACATGAATTTAACCAGAAGATTGATGCTGTTCTGGAAGAATCAGAACATTTCATTGGAACAAACAGAATTAAAGAAACACATAGCATTTCATCACTGCCTGGAGAGGAGAATTATGAAATGTCTTTTTCTGATCAGTATGTTTATTGATTTTATGACCAGTATGTTTATTTATGACTTGCTGTTTTTGTAATAATTAAGATACTGATAGGCTTTTAAAATAGACTTATTCAGTCTTTTCTGTTAGCTAAATATTAAAAAATAATGAAAAGGTACCACCTAAAATATTACTCTTTTAACATTCAATTTCAGTGGAGTCCTAAAATACCTGTATGTATTTTGAAGTCAAATAGTTGCTTCTATTCCCAATAATTAACATTTTTATCCCTTATTACCAAAAAGTGATAATTAATGGACTTTCCTTTTCTTTTGAAAACAGAGGACAGTGTAAGTTGCTTATATCTGACAATGCAAACGTTGCCCTGTACATTTCTTTGCACATCTAGAATTTTTCCAGGGCCTTGATGACTTCAAATAATTTGCAGTGAGATACCAGAAAATATTTAATGGAAATTTTATAAAAATTGAGAGATTTAAATGTACATGTATTTAATTTCATGAGTGCTAGTTTACTGAGACAAAATATATTTAAAAGGTAGTAATGAATGAATTGTGAACACCATTCTGGTTCTAACTATTGGTCACATAATTGTCATAATGTCTTAAGTTTCCAGCAAAGATAGACTATAATTATGGAAGTCAATGAGATGCTAGATGAATGATCTTCAAGCTCTATCCTCAGAAAAATGATTTCAGAGCCCCAGACAGGAATTGAACCTGCAATGTTCTGATGCCCAGTGAGACGCTCTAACCATTGAACTACCAAGACTCAGATGGTGAGCTAAGGTGCAAGTTCAAACACGTGTGACCTAAGCAGGAGCCACTATATGTTAATAATGAAATTTCATCAATATCATAAAAATAAGTATAAAAATAGAATATCACTCGCTAAAATTCCTAAATAGTCTCTAAACTCACTGTTATTAAACTGCTTAAACTAGTCCAGTAAATCAGTAACAACATTCACCTTTATTTTACTTGTTCAGTGGTTTGTTTTAATAAGCAGTTGAGATGCATGTTAAAGACAATTTTTAGGGTATAGCGTGGACAGTTCATAAGGTTGACTCTCAAAAGGCCGTTAAAAATCTTCTGTGATATTTTTCCGACCGTAACTTGTAAAGGCCGGTTTTTACTATCAAAGTATCTTTGATCAAAGTATAGTTTGACCAAAGTGTGTGAAATGTAAACCTCTTTCAAAGACTTTGTGTAAACTTAGATCTTATTAAAAATCTGGATAAGTAAGAGCATTAAAGCTGAAGAAACTTATGAAATATTTAGATTTCGATATCTTTACTGTTACCTAAAATATTAACAGATTGTGAGTTTGAATTCTGAGTTGTCGTGTCAGATAAATCGATTATTTATGGTATACCTCGCATAATTATTACTGCAGTTACGTTTGAAATTAAATAATAGGCATTCCAACAGTGTGCATCTCTATTCTCCAAAACGGTTTTTTTCATCATCATATTCGTGATTTTAGAGAGCTTCTTTTTAATGTCTGTTTATCCTAACATCTTCACCCGTTAACAGGGCCGTAGCCAGCATGTATAGTTGAGGGGGGGTGTCGAGCAAAAATTTCCGAATGACGGAAAAAAATTCCGAATCGAAGGTGTTTGCTGTCCGGAAAATCAAGACGCAATAAATTATAAATATTAAAGCCGTTTTTTATTGGACGCACTTAGAATATCAACGTATCATAATTACATTATAATAATGAAGTAATTTAATATGTTTCACAACAATGGCTATATTGTGCCGCAGCAATTGTGTATGTTCACAAAAGTTTCCATAAAACGTAATAAAAACGCCATTGTAGACATGATAAATGTCACAAATTTATTCGTCGGTTGGTCTTCATGAACCATTTCTCGACCAGTAAGTCTAGGTTCACACTGTCTGTAATATCTTTTTCGCTGTTTAACAAAATTAAGTTTTGTAATCGATGATCTAACATAGAATTGCGCAAAGTGGTTTTCACGGTCTTGAGCTTGCTGAATGTTCTTTCATTTCCTGCCACTGTCACTGGAGCTGTCAGGGCGAGTCTGTAAACTCGACTGGTCAACGGGAAAATGTGTTTTCGCTTCTCAGCTTCTTTGGCAGCATCCGTCAATGACTGGATAGGATTTTTATTTCCTTCGTTCATAACCACGTTGACAAAAACCTCAAATTTAGCAGTAAACGCAGCTTGGTCTGGTGCTTGAAGCGGGAATAAGTTGAGAAGATCTTTCACATGGAGGGCTATGGAAAATGCTTTCACCTTCTCTAAACTTGCATTTATATTGTCCTTGTACTGTGCGATTAGAATATCAAGAATCTCTTTAAATTCTCTGTCATAAAAGTTCATAATTGAAATTTCAGCGGCTGAATCTGGGTTATCATCCAAACGGCGTGGTCGACTGCGTGGCCGATGCAGCTTTGCAAGTTCACCTGCAGCATCCACGTCATTTCTTGACAGCACGTCCGTTGAAGCTTGAATCTGATTTGCAATTCCCTCATCATCCTTTCTTATATCCTCCAAAGATTTCACTGTACCATTCAACGCTTCCAAAGCATCAACGATATTCAAATCTTCTTTCTGAAGTGATCCCGTCAGAACCTTTGTTTTCCAGAGAATAATCCTCATAAACATTAAACTGACAACAAAGTCGACCCGGAAAACTTTAGCCAGCAGACCAGTTGCAGCAGCTTTTCCTTTGGCGTCAACAGAATCATCATTCGAAATTTTCCATAGAACTTCGATCACGGCTTCATACGATATCCACATCGCTTGGAGAAATTCTGCTCGTGCTGTCCATCTTGTAAGGGAAAGGTTTCTTAGCATTAGCGAGTTCTCGACATTTTTAAGTTCATCATGCAAGACAGCATACCACTTGGTACTGCCAGAGAAAAAGGAATATGTCGCTTGGAGAGTATCAAATAGCTCGGATACTATTGGACTAGCTTCACAAGCATGTTCATTGATGATATTTGAACGATGGCCTTGGCATGGTATGTATGGCACTTCTCTGTTGAGTAACCGTGAGACAACTGCTTGTGCACCATTGTATTTTCCTGACATACTGTTCGTGAAATCGTACGATTGAAAAGCGATGCTCTTGTTGTCTAATCCGTTTTGGTCTACTGATTGAATAATAGCGGTAGCTTGACCTTCTTCGGTCTTCTCTCGAACTTCTTTCAGGTCAAGAAGACGTTCATGAACAGCTCCGTCGTGGTCTACGTATCTGCAGATAACGCTCATCTGATCTTTATGGCTAACGTCAGGGGTTGTGTCTGCCATTATGGAAAAAACGCCTGCGTCCTTTATGTCTTTGGTTATTTTTTCCTTTACTTCCATACCTAATAGAGAAAGGAACTCGTTCTGTGATTGTGGGCTGGTGTAGGTAACTTTGTATGCTCTATTGTGTTTGTCATCCATCCACTGTTTCAACTTTGGACAATGCCTCGACGTGAAGGAAAGAAGCTGGGCAAAATTGCTATCAGCGTCCGATTGTGTGCCCCGAAAAGATATGCCTTGCCTTGCCATTGTACAACAAAGGTCAATAATCAGTTTTATTATAGCTCTGTTGTTTTCCTTATCTTCCTGCAACTGAACGGCTTTAGCGCGAACTTCCGTGTCAAGCAAAGAATCAACATGAGAATTATTACTCATTAAGTGGACATAGTCTAGAAACGCTGCGTTGTGTGCATTTGACGAGAAGTGTTCAGAAAGTTTTCCCGGATTCCCTGCTCCTCTGCTCTTCATCTTGTCCCATTTTCTAACTCCAATGGAACACCAATTTTGGGTCGATCGTTCTCGATCTATACCAGTCGGAAACATCTGGCAAACAAAACAAAAAACCGCATCCTTTTTAATACTGTATTCCAAAAACGGATACTGGGAAAACCAAACAGCCGTGAAGCGATTTTGTTTGCTGCTTGACGTGATATCTTCGTTTTGCGGATAATTGAAAAGCTTGGGTTGCTGCGGACCAATTTGAGCTAAATACAACCTTTGTCGCTTTGTCGTAATCAAAGGTCTAAGCCCTGGATCTTTCGAGACAGGATCAGGTAAATCACTTTCAGCCACGAGCACTTCTCCTTCGTTGTATTTCGCGAGAGCCAGGTCCACACTTTTTTGCAGCCTGATTGCCATTTTCTTACAGGCGATCGCTGCTTCTTTTGCATCAATTAAAAAGTTTTTGTGATTTGGAACTATGCACTTCTCTATGTTTTGTTTCAAGTCTGTCATCTGACTGATAAGAGCGCCCATCTGACCAGCACATTGCACCCAATCGACATCAGTCATCAAATTATCAGAATCGTCTGAAGATTCAAATTCACCATCGGAGTTATCTCGTTCTTTCTCATGACGATTTTTCGTAGTCGTCGTGGATCTGGGGTCACAGGATTCGTCAAGCTCCATTGAGTCAGGCACGGTAGACATAGTCGTCGAAGTGGTTCGATTATTATTATTATTATTTATTATTATTATTATTATTATTATTTAATCTTATTTAAAACACGGTAGCATTTCAGCGATGCTGATTTTCAAATGGCCGTGTATCACTAATAAAACTAACATTAACATTCTATTTTGTACTTAGACGTACACAATTATTCTAATTATTAACAAAATAAAATTTATAGATTTGGAATTCTACTCGAAAACTACTTCTAATATTCATAAGAGTGCTTAATTTACTATATCTAATTACTTACAAAAGGGTTTTTAATAAACGATTTGAATGATGTTAGTGACATATTACCTTTTATGACATTGTCGATTACTTTCTTAGGTAATTTGTTCCAGGACACAGCTCCTTGATACGAGAAACTCTTCTTTAAAAAATTTGTGCGAGGTTTAGGCAAATGAAGATATCGATTGTTACTACGAAGTTCGTGATTGGTATTGCTGTTTAGATTAAATAACTGAGTTAGGTACTTTGGGCTTAGTCCTCGTAGTGCTTTGAACGTCATTACCAATTGCCTTTCCTCTAAGATTTCTTTAATGGATTTCCAGTTCAACATTTCAAAAATTTGGGATGATCTTTCATCATCCGATCGAGTTCTGTTCTCACGTTGTCATACGCGGAACAAGTAGGGGATAAAACTGTTTCTTCAGAGTCTTCAGTCATTGACATAGAAGGGATCGTTTCCTGTACATCGTCTTCTTCAGGTGCTTGCACATTAGTAGTTGTGGGCTTTGTTTGCACAGTGCTACTCGCTTTAGATTTGGCAGCCTGTGCCTGTAACAAACCATATTAATGACTGTTTAAAATGCAAACTGTATGATCTACACAAGCTGTTCAACCCAAGCTGTCGGGCCATTTAACGAATATTTATACTTATGATTTAAATATAGATATCAATTTATATGTTAGCATGTCCGTAGTTAAGCAAATTAAAGATCAAACCTACCTGAAATGGATTATCTGGTGCCCCCGCAACTTTGAAGCCAATGTGCTTGTGCGCTTTCAAATGAGCGCTATGGCACAATTCATTGTGTTTCTTTCGATAGTCCGAATCAAATATAGCATGACAAACAAGACATTCTACTTTGAAGCGTTTCTTTTTTAGAGGCATAATTTTAAACAAACTTAGATAACGTTGGACCGCAAAACTACTAACTAATGTTAGTAAATGTGCAGGCGTAATTTCTATTATGCTAGACTATTTTTAGAAAATATGTCACTTTTAAGTATAATTTAAATGATGTAATTCTATACTTATCCGTCTTATCGTATAGGTAGTGCGTATAAACAACTTGTCATTTTGTTAATAAAAATTACCAGATTTGAAGTTTCTAAGGGTTTCTTGAGAGAATTGAGTCAATTATTGACCAAATACAAACAAAAATATGCATACTTTACGCATAGACATATTACAGAAGTGATAAACCGACAAACATTTACGATTTGTAAATTGTTATCCATGTGAATGCCATGATTTCGTAAATATTATGCTGACAACACAATTCTATAATATTTTCTCTGTTTAACAACTAAAATTTCGTTACACTATCATTGCCGTAATTTTCCGAATGGCCAACCCGATTTTCCGAATATGTTAATTCTAAAAAAGTTGGGGGGGTTAACAACCCCCCAATACCCTCCCTCGCTACGGCCCTGCCCGTTAATTCTGAAGAGCTCTTTTCAATGGCACAGAATAAGGAAGTAACCAGAAGGACCACTCGAGGGTGTAACGTGTCCTCACTTTTTTGGAGCCGTTCCCATACTCTTCGCTCGGCCAAAGTCGTCGCAGCCAGTAAACCGTAGCCAGCTCAACAAGGATTTAATCTACGATATGCTGTGTTGGCTCAGTAAAATGGCTATATCTTGAAAAGTATTTGACCGATTTTCATTCTACGAAGACTGGTTAAAGAGGAAAGGTAAGTGATAATATTTCTGGTAACTATTAGTTACAAAAAGATTCCCAACTGTTAAATTTAGACGTATAGTATTATTTATACGTATTTAGACGTATTAGTTTCCACAGCAAGGAACAATAATGAACGTTATAAACAGATCAACCCATAGTTTTAAGTCTAACGCAAATCGAGGTTATTTCATATATTACATAAGAAAAGCCTGTTGTTGCATAGCTGTGACTGTACCAGGGTAACGTACGGTAGCCCACAAGTGTCATGTCAGCATTTCTGGTCTGAGCTTGACACAACTATTTTAAATCCGTGAAAAGATTTTTTTTATATCCTGATACTAATTTAATTCAGGTGACAACATTTATTTCTCGTGAGCAAATTTTTTCACTTGACAAATTTTTTATTCATGACATATTTTTCTCATGACAAAATTTTTGCATGACAACTTTTTCCTTCATGACATTTATTTTTCTCATGACAGTTTTTTCTTGTGACAAATTCGTTTATCATGACAAATTTTTTGCTAATGAGAACTTTTTATATTAATTTCAAAGTTTTGTCTCAGGACAATTTTTTTTTAATCATCATCACTTGTGTTCAAGCTCTTGGGTAAATTAAGAGTAAGGATGGCGGAAAATTCTGATGAACTTAAAAGTGAAGAAGACTTAATCAAGTATTACTTCTTTAGAGGGTATGAGTACGATGAGATTCTTAGCTTCTTGTGTCAATACCACGACATAGTTATGAGCAAAAGCACATTGCAACGTCGACTGAAACGATATGGTGTAAGTCGGAGAAATGCCGAATATGACATTGATTTGGTTGTTGCCGAAATAAGGGCGCTTCTTGATAGTGCAGAGTGCTTGGGAGGATACAGGTATGTCTGGCACACATTGCAGATGAAAGGTCACCAAATTCCACGGATAGTTGTTCAACTTCTGTTAAGAGAGCTCGGCCGAGAGGGATGTGATTTACGTAGAGCCCACAAGCTGAAAAGGAGACTCTACCAAAACGAAGGACCCAATGCAGTATGGCATGCAGATGGTTATGACAAACTAAAACCCTATGGGTTTGCTATACACGGCTGCATTGATGGTTGGAGCCGTAAAGTTCTTTGGTTACTTCTAACCCGCTCGAACAATTATCCTGACAACATTGCGTCTTATTTCTTGGATGCGGTAAAGAAATACGGAGGATGCCCTGTTCAAGTTTAGACTGACCTTGGTACAGAAAACAGTACTATGGCAGCTATTCAGTGCTTCTTCCGTAATAATGATGATGCCCACAGTTATTGCTCTTCTCCGAGAAATCAAAGGATAGAAGGGTTTTGGTCATCCCTTCGTCGAAGCCGAACGACATAGTGGATGAATTTTTTTAAAGACCTTGTCCACCAAAAAAACCTGAACACAGATAATGGTTTCCAACAAGACTGTTTGTGGTTTTGTTTTGCTGAACTAATTCAAAATGATCTTGACAAAACCTTGGAACACTGGAATACGCACAAGATAAGAAAGTCACGAAACGATACTATTTCTGGAAGACCCAATGCTTTATATTTCTTGCCCCAGAAACATGGTGGTAGCGCTAACCTTCTTTTAAATATCCCTGAAGAGCAAATAAACTATGCAAGAAATCATCTTGTGGAGAAAAACGAAGACATGGACAACTTTGTGTACTTTCAATACGTAGTTGATACATGTGGATTTTCAAAGCCCACTAATTGGAGAGAAGGGCTGGAACTTTTTGAACAATTGTTGCAGATTTCTGGGTGTTGAGTGAACTTTTTAATGGTTACTACAAGTGGAAAAATTCTTGAACCCATTGTACGGGCACTACCAATTCAGTGTGGGGGTGTAATCCCCAAAAATTTGAAATACTGGAACATTTTCTCAAAAAAATATTGGGTTATTACTACTGTTTGGGCAACTTTGAATTAGTTACTGATGTAATGAAATAACCAAGTAAAACTACATGTGTAAGTAACCAAACTTTAATGTTAAAAAACAACTTAATGCAGGCATGCAGTAGATGTAGAGCATACTTGTAGCACAGTGCCCTTGCTTACAATAATAATATTATGGTAACCATACTTACAGTCTTCTGAAATGTTAACTGTACTTAACATAAATATCAACTGGTTAATACTATTGCAAATGGCACATTATGACTCAAAGGACCATCTTTGAAACTTCATTCAATCATCCTCATTCATTCTTAAAAGAATCATAAGAATTCATAGTTTGTATAAATGCAAATAATTCCTCTGCATGTACTTCCCTTAAGATGATTTTCTAACCACTTAGGTTATAAGTGTTTGCAAAATCATTGGAATAACCAAGAAGGATTGATTCCAGGAGTTTAGGCCAGATGTGACCAAGGCTAGGATTTAAAACAATTAAGATTTCAGGTCATCAGTTTGCCAAAGGATATGTTGTTGGCAAATGCCACCTGAAAAACAATATTAAGTTTGTCCTTCTGAATTGCACCATGTACCATCTATCTATTATTAACAAGTACCTATTGCTATGATCAGCCAACTACAATTGCCACTTTTTCTAGCTGTCTTTGTATTTCTAAGGCTCACCAAAGCCTTTTGTGTTTAAGAAAGCAAATGTTAGTGCTTTCTTGAATTGGTCATATTGTAAATGTGTGGTTGGCAAAGACAAAATACAGGAACATGTATTAGCTTTGGGAAATTTTGACAATGAGCCATCAATTTCTGGGTCATGCAAGAACTTAAGAGTAAGTTGTAAGCCAAGAGGTGGGATGTCCTTACATCCTGATACAAAAAAAAGAATGTCTTTGAAAGTAACATCAACTATACCATCTTCAATATCCTGGAGATAATCATTCCAGTATGAAATTATTAAAGACTCTCTGTTATGTTTGTTTGATCCTTTGTCACTCCAAGAAATTAAGAAAAGGCAAGACATTGTTTCAGAGTTCAGAATGTCAGAAGAGGAGCAAAATATAGAATGAAAAGTACCAGGATTGTCTAAAATAGACCTGAGTACTCCCAACACTGATAACCCTTCTTTAAATTGTTCCAAAGAACAGTTTGCCCTTCCTAACAGAAACCAATGTGCTGTTTCTTCAGCAACCCTGGAGACATCCTGCAAAGAGTTCAGTTGCTGTAGTGTGCCTGCCAGGTCAAGTACAGTCTCTAATGCAGGATCACTCACCAAAGTTCTTGCTTCCTCCAGTGATTTACAACTGATCATTTTAATCAGTGATGCTTTCATTTCAGGATCATATACATCATCTATGTCAACAGAGACAGATCTAGCACCATAGAATTAAGGAATTGTAGAGAGCTGGGGACAAGCACTTAATAGCAGGGCCACCATGAACAAGAGACAGTGCAATTATTTCACCAGCATAGAAGTAATAGTCATTGGCTTGACATAATGCACTACATGACAAAAACTTGCATTTATCTGTGCCACAGAAAATCTGAGAATTGATTATCCAATCCAATACAAGGGTAAAAAACTCTCTTTTTGGCCCTCCCTGATCAACAGCTCCCTCAGCTGTTCCTTCACTATCACAGAATTTTGCTGATACCTTATTTTCTGGAGCAAATGATTTTCTTGACAGCCCCCTAACTGTACCTTCCCAAATATGGCTACGGCTGATGTTGAACTTGGATATTTTATCAGTATTAATAACACTCCCTAATTGCTTAAGTATCTCATGTAAATCTTTTTGGCTATTCACAGACTGATAAGCTGTTTTTTCTCTTGGTTCCTCAGTCTCTGAATCACTGCTGACAACAAATGAATCAATTTCTTCAAACAACCAGGAAGCATAAATAGAATCTGCATCCTCTACAGACTGTGATGTGCATGAAGCTTCGGCATAACCATCAGCACTCTCTATGGGATCACTGCTCTTCATTTCTTTACTGTTTATTTGATTTCTACAATAATTAGATAAATCTGAGTATACTATTGTAGGACAAAGGACAATGATAATCTCAAATATCAAAACTAGTGCAAAGATTTTGAATATGAGCAATGTTTAACACCTAGGCAGTCAAACAAATTCAACCATTACAATTACCTGTTTAAGAAAACAGAAGTTTCCCCTTCCATCTGGTTTGCTGGGATGTTTTTGATTTGGACCTTGTGATCTCCTTCCAATTCATTATTCAAGTCTTCCTAATAACAGAAAGGATGAATGATAATAATGAAATAAATATTGGTAAACAGCTAAATTCCCTGTTTACCAATACTTATTTCATGAGAAAAGAAGCAGTCCAAAACTTCCAGAATCACTGACTAAAACCATGTTGTTCTTCTCTCTCTTTAATTGCTCAGTGCCCACACTCCACTTGGACTTTAAAAAAACTCGATACAAGCTTATCTTGCTATAGCAAACAATATCACTACTACTGCTGCAGCAGCAAATAGTAAAAATAATTGTTTTTCTAATATTAATAGAAATAGTTTATGAAGTTGTTCTTAACATTTGAAACCAATTAAAACTTAAAATCATAACATTCTGCAATACTTTTATACTTTTAATAAATTCACTATTTTTAATGAATTTAAAATTGAAATTAAAGTAGCAGTTGCATCAAAGAAAATTAACAACTAGATTTTTCAAACATTTTATGAAGGTTCTCACTTTAAAATAAACATACAATAGTGAATACTAAGCTTACCTTCTCATTATTTCTGATGGTGTTAAAATCCCAAACAGAGTCAAAATCTTCTGCAGTGCATAGGTACAGACACAGCCGTCGATAATCGCGTCCTAACTCCTCTTTGTACTTTGATAATTCAAAGAAATCCTTTGTTTGGCCAGGCATAAACAAGGCTTGGTTGCCATCTTCGTATAAAAGCATATAATTTTTATCCTCGTGCATCAACTTAGAATTATAAGCGTTCCATTTCATTCTAGCACTTTCTAGTATGGTTGCATAAGTAGCATTTTTGGGGACTTTAACAGGTAATCTTTTGCCCCAAACTTTTTTCAATTCACCACCGTTAGCCTCCATCAAACCAGTGTTGATTGCAACCAACTCTTCCTGACCAGGCTTGTGGTCGACTTTTCTCTTTTTCGCCTTTCGAAACTCGCTTGACCTCTTATCTTTTAGCCACGCTGCAAATGTTTTCGCCTTGCCAAAACCGCCGCTAAAAGAACCGCTTGCGATGGATGGGTCTATCGGCTTGGAATCACTCCGGGTCTTTGTGGATGGTTGTCTATTCGTGGCTGTTGCAAGAGGAAAAGGATTCCTATTTTCACTCGTATACGAAGACGTATTCACAGAGTTGAGTTGCATATTGGCTCGTGAAAGGCTGCCAGGTGATTGCAAGCCAAACAAATCGACAGTGGCGTTGTGTCTTCTGATGAAGTATCAACAAAAACTTGACAATTTAAGTCGCAATACGATTTGAAAACACACTTTCCATAAGACGCCATGTTCGTATCTCGAAAGGTATTGAAAAGAAGTATTGGAAAAAAATTCCAATGGAAAAAATGGTTGTCATGCGAAAAAATTTTGTCATGAGAAAAAAAAAGTTGTCATAAGAAAACAAGTTTTGTCATGAATAAAAGTATATTTGTCATTAGCAAAAAATTTGACATGATAAACGAATTTGTCACAAGAAAAAACTGTCATGAGAAAAATAAATGTCATGAAGGAAAAAGTTGTCATGTGCAAAAATTTTGTCATTAGAAAAACATGTCATGAATAAAAAATTTGTCAAGTGAAAAAATTTACTCACGAGAAATAAATGTTGTCACCTGAATTAATTTAGTATCAGGATATAAAAAAAATCTTTTCACGGATTTAAAATAGTTGTGTCAAGCTCAGACCAGAAATGCTGACATAACACTTGTGGGCCACCGTAGTAACGTGTGACTCTGTATGATCGTTATTTGTTGTGACATTAATTTGTCTCAAAGACGCTTAATATTACTTCACGAACTTGATTGTTGATTACTGAACCTTATACTAGCGCACATACTTCAATATCCAAGCCTTAGATTAAGCTGACAGAAAAATAATTCATCAGAGAGAGAAAAGAAACTATATCGATTGTGCGGGCCGCACGAATGGCCTACTCATATAGGAGATATACGTCTAAATTTAACAGTTGGGAATCATTTTATAACTTATAGTTACCAGAATTATTGTCACTTACCTTTCCTCTTCAACCAGTCTTCGTAGAATGAAAATTGGTCGAATGGTTTTCAACATATAGCCATTTTACTGAGCCAAAACTGCATTTCGTAGATTAAATCCTTGTTGAGCTGGCTGCGGTTTACTTGCTGCAAGGATTTTGGCCGAGCAAAGGGTCTGGGGACGGCTTTGAAAAATGTGGACAAAAACTTCAGAGGTTCCGACACGCGAGTGATCCTTCTGGTTACTTCCTTATTCCGTGTCAATGGCAAGGTTTATTTTTTTCATTTTTTACCACTCGGTCCCAGTCTCCACCTTAAGTTTAGAGTTTGGCTTTTTTTGGCTTATTTTGATCTTGACTTTGGCTTATTCCATGGCTTATTCTGGCCCAGGCCATCTGGCAACCCTGCGGCCCACTCGTGGCAAAGCTTGCCAGGCAAGCACTTGAAGTGAAAACCAAAATGGCGACGTTTTCAAGGTTCAACGAAGATCGTCCGTACGAGGTACAACTCTTAACGTTTATCATGGATATTGGAATTTCAAGGCTTATAAGTCTTTTCTAACCTTTTAAAAATTTCATATCACTACTAGGTAGCAAATGTTCCGGCGGAATTTGATGCAACACATGACATGGATATCGATCAAAAATCCTCCCTGGACGAACACATTTCGGAGGTATTTCTTCATAGTTGACTCGATTGTCTCTTTATTGACATTCCGTTGACCAGCATGTAAACGTGAATGCGAGAATTCCCTCACTGTTGGATCCAGTCGCACTCTTCATTTGAACTTTTATTTACAAATGGCTTGAAACTCATGGAATCGTAGACTGGTTTCCATATTGCAGAAATTGCCAAAATGATTGACGTACTGGTGCCTCTTTTGGCATAGCTAGCAGAAATGTCAAAACAAAATGCACCTGTAAGCCTTAAAAATCATAAGATATGGGTGGTATTTAACACTAAATCTCCCATATAGGTGATGCTCAGCCCTGCCCTCCCAAAGGAATTGTGGTTATGGCTGTATGGAAAACAGTTTTCAACTATTACATATACCAGACTTTATTCTTGTCAAGTCTCCTGTAGTGGTGCATAGTACCGAGTATTTGGTGTCAACTTGTCCATTACCAGGTTCTGAGGATTTATTATCAATCGACGTTGTTTGATACTCATAGTTGCTGGCACTAATTAAAATACATGTAGCTGCACCCAGCTCATTTTTTTTCAAGAGCCCAACCTTGAACAAACAAGTCTAAAGCTTTCTATATAATTATCTTGTGGGAATAACTTAAGCTGTAATATATTCTAGCCCAAATGAATGATTAAAGTCTAGTTCTGACGACAAGTATAAACAGGCCTTTTTGTTTGACACATGTGATTGCATACACTGGCACACATGCAAACCAAACTGTGCATGCTATTTGTCACATGTGTAAAAGGTCATCTTCATGTGTCCTTGGTCTCCTTGCTTATGAGGTGAAACTGACAATTGCACTTACTTTGTCGTAGTTAGAAGACTACAAGAACTCTGCTGGCACTATCCACAAATTTTTTAACAGCTATCTAGCTTGTTTTAGTGTTTTAGGCTGACTGAAAATGGGGGGATGTTTTCCTTCTTGTAGGATTTTTTTGAAGGGAGGGGAAATGTTAAAAGCTGCCAAGCACAGGAGATTAATTCACATCAGTTTTGAAAAGATGTGTAGTCTGAACAACCACAGCAGGGTTGAAAGCTAGTGATGCAAAAAAAAAAAAAAGTGTAAAAGCCAATATGTTCATGCTTTTAAAACACCACATTGAAGATTTTGAGGACAGAACATATGCAAAGGTGAGTTTTTTGACCCAAAGAACTATGGAAATGATGCTATTGCCAGTTTTGCCAGTCATTTCCAACAACATTAGCAGCTGCAGGATATGACCCAACCAATGTTCACAACAAAATTATGTTAAAGTTTGGCACAGGGATGTGAAACCTAAAGAACTTTGGCAGAAGTTTATTTATCTTAGAAGATGTGACTACCCAAATGTGCATGCCCTTGCAGAGATTTAATTGCAGTAAGCGGATCAAACTTGAGCATCAAGCATGCTTTAACATTTTCACTAACATACAGTTGAATGGTTGCTTTTCAATGAAGCATAGTAGAATGGAATTTTGTAAATTTTCCTTTTGCTGTAGTTTTAAATGTGTTTTGATTGATTGTTAAAGTGCAGACAATATCCTTAGTAAGTCTATGATGAATAAGGTAAAGTGATTGTTTTCATGGTATTTCCTAGTCATAACAGATACATTTGAACACCCTTGTGATTTGCATGCACAAGTTGATTTACATGTGCAAATCACCACACATGCCATCTTGCTCTCAAAAAGGCCTGTGTATTGTCAGAAATGTTTGGTTTTATTAATAATAATTAATTATTTTCATTATTATTTACTGTAACCCGTGAATATAATACATGATCAGTTTAACAATAAGAGTACTGATAGATGTTTTCTTTGGCCTCTTGTTGGCTAGTACTGCCCGAAATCTGTATCATCCCTCTGTGTAGGAAAATGTTGGTTATCAGCTTGCTTTAAAGCTTGGCTGGAAATCAGGAACTGGTCTGGGCAGATATAAACAAGGTAATTATCCATAAAAAGTAATGTTGTTGCCTACAGTGGAGTGCCAAGAAACAGGACATGGGATCTGTTGCAAAAAATGCAACCTTGTGCCTTCTGACTGGGAATAAAACTGGCAACCTGGCAAATCTAGTGCAATGCTATGCCAGCTGGGCTACAGAAGCCATTGCTGAGAGCATGGTCACAAGTTCAGTTTATATATGAACTGAAGGGTGTATCATAAAGGACATTGTGGCATTTATACTTGACTGATGGTCAAGTTTGCAACATTACTAATAGAGAAAATTTAAGAGCATCGGGAAACATTTTTTGAGATCTGACAGGGACTTGTGGTGAAACATGCAACTTTTGGGCCCTCCAACTGGGAATTGAACCCATAACCTTGGAGTCTAGTGCAGTGCTTTGCCAACTGAGGTATGGAAGCCATTGCCAAGAGCATGTTAACAAGTTTAGTTTATGTAATGGTGGTGATCCCTGCACATGACTCCTTTTATAGATCAATTAGTTCTAAGCAAAAGCAGGACTGGTTTTCCAAGTGAACCCTCAAATCATAGGTAAACTTTGTGCAAATTGGTAACTGGCAACATACTAAGGCTGTCACGGTTAAACGTTTAAACGTTTAAACGTTTAGAAAGATCAATATCCGTTTAGTAAATGACTAAACGTTTAACCGTTTAACTTTAGAACGCTCAGTATTTCAGTAATCTACCAGCAAGAATAGTGTGAAACCATCGCATGATCAGTAAGTGCTAGCCTCTTTTGCTGCCGTATAGAACTGTTTAGTCCGCGTCACAGACGTGCCAGTACATAAAAAACAGATGCAGGTTAAAATCGGTTAAAGCTATTGTGCGATATAGCATTCTACCATCTACTGTGTCGTTTAAAAAAATAACAACCTTCGATCTGAAGCGCAGCTTCTGCACTGATGAAGCACTGACGGGCACTGACGATCAAGAAAGTAGAGCAGCTCCCTTCTACGCCATCAGGGAAGAAATAAAACAAATAACACCGGTGATTGTCGATGAAGGGCCAGTTGCAAAAAAATCCAAACCTGCACCCGGAATGGACTTTTTGCTTGCAGGTTCATGGAGAAATACCGCGAGCGAAAAATGCAGACACAACTAAGGATTCTGTCAACGAGTTCGCGGCGTACTTGCAAACTGCTGAAGAGGACAACGGAACCGACCCTCTGCAGTGGTGGAAAGAAAATGCTTTCCGTTTCCCAGCAATTTCAAAAGTAGCGCAGAAATACCTGGCAAACGAAACTTCACAATTAACCTACACTGCTGAAGTCAACTGAAAAGTGTTGACTCGAGCGGAATTTGAACTCGCACCATCGGGATACCGGTCCGCCGTTCTACCTGTTGAGCTATCGAGTCCACAGGCAGACCGGTATCCCCAAGGTGCGAGTTCAAATTCCGCTCGAGTCAACATTTTTCAGTTGACTTCAGCAGTGTAGGTTAATTGTGAAGTTTCGTTTCATAATACCCTGAGGATGATTCTGAAATAGAATACCTCGCAATACCGGCCACGTCTGTTCGGTCAGAGAGAGTGTTTTCGACGGGTGGCAATGTTGTAAATCACAAGCAAAGTAGCTTGCTGCCAGATAACGTAAACATGTTGACTTTTTTTTTAATAAAAGTCTAAATTGTGAAGTTATTTAATGTTCATTGTAATTAGCAAAAAAAGATAACTTTGCTTTGCTTCAAAATTTCATGCCCAATTTTGCGCTTTTACATCCTTGCCACTTCCGGTCTTTAACCCCACGGGAGGTAATTGCTAGTTGGAAACAAACGTTTAAACGTTTATGAAACATCCGTTTAAACGGATACTAAATTAAACGTAAACTGACAGCCTTACAACATACCCATAACTGGCATATGCTGATTAATTGGCCAATTATTTACCGGTCTGTTTGGTCAGTTTACTGGACATTGTTCTAAAATAGCCCTTGAAATGTCATCATTTATATCTCCCTGCAGGTTTTGTTATTCTTGGTTTTGCATTTGATTGGGTATTTTTACTGTTGCACAACTTTCTGAAATATCTGAGCTCCGTCAAATTGCGATTTTCCGGGATGTTTCATTCTCTAAAGGGTCGTTTACACGTGCAATTTTGTACGTTGTGATTTTATCACCGTGGTGGATGTAATAGACTCATGACAGTCTATGAAGCAAGATATCCGCTTATGATTTGCCGTAGTCTGTCCTCGACACTCTCGTCAGTTAAACACATACTCCAAGATGTCAATCGCAAGGCACAAAATCGCACGTCTAAACAGCCCTTTACGAAGGGCTTTTGCTCAAGACCTTAGTTTTTTCCAATTACAGTTTTGTCAGTCCATGAACCTTTCAGCCTTATGGATATTGTATAACTCTATAACCCTAAGCAGCAACATACTTTTGCTTAACAAACGAAGTGAAATTAGAATGCCTGAAATGTTGTTTGATTCTTTTTTGTTGAAATGGAAAGTAAAACAAATGAAAGAGATACATGTAGTTCTTGTGCCTCGTTGAAATATATATATATATACATATATAGATACAGTATATATTTTTTTTACGTTATGGGGAGCATTAATTTTTATTTTGCCTTTGTTACATCGTCACTTTAGTCCTCAGTCTTGTCTCAAAAGCAGCATCGTTTGTTTTCTGACAGGCTAAAGCAGAAGTGCGCAGCCTTTCTGGTCCTATGGGCCAAATTTCTGGCTCAGAGTAATTGGCGGGCTACCAGTTCTTGCTTTCGCCTTCCATTTCCCTCGATGAAGTCGATTGTTCTACTGTAAAGACGCTGTTTTTATAACTTATTAAACTTAATAAAGTCCCTACCTTTGAGTTAAGTTAATCAGAGTGCAAAATTCGTTCTTGGAAAGGTTCAATTCTGACATTTATTACCAGTAAAAATTTCTAATTTTTGTAGTATAGAAAATATTTATTTTTCAACTTGCAAGTTTCCGCGGGCCGCATGTGGCCCGCGGGCTGCAGATTGTGCACCCCTGAGCTAAAGCAAGGTGTTGTATTTCATTGCTTACACGAGGTACCAAGTTTCGATAAAAACGTTCCTATATTGCGAAAAACGAGGTAAGAGGGTGGGGAGGGGGGGAGAAACCCATTATCGCTCCAAGAGTTCTATCCTATAAAACTAACTTATATCGCATTTATGTAACTGCACAAAATTTCAACTGCGTGATCAAAATAAAGTTAATTTTCAATGATGTGCAGTATGCATCGTGAATTTAAGTTTCTTAGCAATTTTGTAGTTGCTCATGTTTTTGTGAGATGCACCCTTCTCTTTAGTATGTGCACGTTGTCAGGTTGACAAGCACTATCACGGGCTGGCAGGTTAGGTAGAGTTAATTTGTCTTATACGTAATGTTTATATGCAAGGTTGGTGATATCACGAACGATATGTAAACGTTCATCAAGCTTACTTCGTAATGGTCTCACCAGTCGTCAGAAAGTTGCGGGTTTGATCCCCGGCTGGGACTTTTTCTGAGAAAATAAGCTTGGCAAACGACCTTATATCGTCTGTTAATTGTTTTCTTTTTAATTTATCTTTCTTTAAAAGGAAGGTTAAACCCTGTTCCAATGGTTATCAAGGAAGATTACTTGTGCTTGGGAAGGATGTCAATGGAGGTGTAGTAAGAAATAAAACAATTTTTTTTTCTTTTTATTTTGTTGTTGTTCTTTACTTTAATGATTGATTGGCCTCTGTTAGCTCGAACAAGTTAATGAGGCATCAAACAAGCGACGCACAATGGAAGTCGAGAAGGAAGAGACAGATGAGTTACGACAAAAGTATCAGGTAAATGTGCAATCACATTTTAACTTATTTGTTTACCATACTTTCTTCTGAAATTTTTAACGGTGATGATATTATACATGAAGACATTTCTCGAGTTTGATTGGCTGAGAGCAGTGCAATTTCAAGGTAACACCGTGCCGGGGAATGGTTATAGAGTAATCTGCTTTTCTGAACCTTTTTTTGGCACTGTACTACTTTTTTCGTATACATTATTAATTGGTGATAACACGATTTCTCGTACAATTTGGAAAAACATGCAGTCGTGGGTTTTTCAAAGACCTCAAGTTACATTCGTCGTATGGACTTGTGCCATTATGATAGTCTTTGAAAAACTCTCTCGTACGTACTTTTTCCAAATTGCGCTCGAAAGCGTTCTATTACCTTTACTCAACTTCGCGTGAGTCCTCTTGTTGTAGGAGTAACTAATGCGAGAACTTTTGGTATGCTATTATGATAGTTGGGATGGTCTTCAGAGGAATTCAATATCCCGAATTTCCGTAAATGACAAAGGACATGAGATCCCCGTTCATGGAACTTGAAATATTGCTGTGGAGGCAAAAAATAGTTTAAAACATGTTAAAAATTAGTTTAAAACATGTTTTCGGACAGACAACATTAAACAAATCTGCGACTCATACAAGTTCACTTTTATTTCCTAGTTTTAATCAAAGAAAAGAGTGTTAAAACTACATCAAAACTATAGTTCTTGAAACTTTATGAGATTTTAATTGATAGTTTTAATGTTCATTGTTTTCGATAATTTTTGACAAGACATTGAAAATTCGTGTTAATTTTATCTCAAAACACCTGTTTCCAGAACTCTGGGTATTTTTTATCGCTGTCTGAGAAGAGGAGAGTACCGTTTGACATAACAATGACAGTTTACCGACTAAGCTGATATTACACTATCGGTTTGACGATAAGTTTGGTTGTTTATTGGTTGCAGCAATACACTAGTTTTACCAGTATACTGAATGAGATGAGGTTCGTGGCCGTGGATGCACCACCGATGTTGAAATTTAGAGTTAATGTACTTTTGAATTACGTAAAAGGAAGATTTTTTGGGAATTGCAGAATGAATATCATGGAAGATGAGTTTTATATGATTCCAATGATTTTTCACGTAGGAGATCCATACGGCTGAAAATTTAAAAAGTCCATATCTTGATGACATTCGCTATGCTTTGGATGGTATAACGATACGGAATACGAAAAATACTACTTCTTTTATAAGTTTTTGTCATATTCTTACAGTTAAAATGTCTCTCTGGTTAAAATTTTAAAATATAATTTCCAAAAATCGATGTACCTACATTTTGGTTGTTCCTACAACCTTCTTAAAGGGAAGATGACACAACCTCTAAAAAGCAACTTGTTAAGAGGTTTACCAGAATAATGTTTTAACTGTACAAACACAATATAGAATATTTCGCTTACCGACTATCCCTAGTTTGAATTGGAGACTAAGTCGCGACATGCAATTTGATTTGCGAACGGCAAGTTGAATCTACAGTCGCATCCTCTTTTGAACAAGATAGCTGTAAGAAATCGACTTTCTTTCATGGAAACTACACTTCTCGTTCTCTCTTTTATAATTTCAGATTACTCAAGACAAAGAAAAGGCAATAGAGGAAAGTCTCAAACACTTAAAGGAAAGCTTTTACTGCGAACTCTGTGATAAGCAGTACTTCAAATACAGAGAATATGACAACCATATTAATTCCTATGACCATGCACACAGACAGGTAAGGATAAATGAATACTTCTGGCTAAGATAAACATTCGAATCTTTTTTCTAAACTTAGCTAGATCAGTTTTCTATGAGCGATCTTTTAAAAACAACATCATCTGCTCGACTGTCGGAACTTTTAGTTGTTTTGTGCTTTTTTGGAGGAAATAGAGTCTTTTTTTATATGATTTACTTAATTTTATTTATTTGTTTGTTTGTTTTTGTTTGATTGTTTGCCTATTTTTTCGATATTCTTCATGTTTTTCCACATTAGAGGCTTAAAGACCTGAAAGAAAGAGAATTTGCAAGAAACACACGTAAGTATTGGCCAACTAAATAGTAACTGAAGTAGAGACTGTTCATGGACTTTACATTTGGTGATGAAAATGATATACCATGAAATTCGTTGAAGTTAATTTTCATTAGTATTCATTGTAATTAATATTCATTGAATAAAAGAGTCTTTAACCCTCTAGCTGTTTGAAATTTTATTCCAACACGTAAAGTAACGTAATCTGTAAGCACTATCAAATTAGACATTTCTGTCATTCCAACAGTGCAAGGTGACGCCATTTAAATATTTAAGACATGCCCACTAAACCTGTTCAAAAATTCGCTCCCGAAACATTCGTAAGGCTCCGTCGAGCCCTTATCCCTTCATTGTAAATGTCCTAACTAAGCCATTATTTCCTATGAAACGATTTCGCAGGATTAGTAGAATTGCTGTTAGAGATTTATTCGAACTACAACCTACAACCTGTGCTGGTTATATTTTAAATGATATTCAAAATTCAGAGTGCAGTATACTTGCCCCTAATTTATGGAGCAAATATTTCAAAATGTTTAAAATTGATGAAATTATTAGACGAAGATAGAGTAAAATGTTTCCTGAAACGTTCAACCGATTAAAAGAAGGTAAACACACCGAAAATTTCATGAAAGTGAAAGAACGAAATACTGAAAAGAACCAATTTCCAAAAGATGCGGGCCCTAGGATTGTTGATGTAAAACTCCTTAGTTGACCATTGCAACGAGACTGTTCATCAAGCATGAAGTGGAAACAAATATACCATCAAGGCAAAAGGTGGTACAACTGGTTCCAACTGTGATGATGTCAGGGACAAAATAATGAGGCAAATTCCACAAAGTTCCTTAAAAGTTCAAAACAACTCGCAGCAAACCTACCCATAGCCAGGAATGAATCAATGAATAGAAATTGTTTAACTAAGGATGATGACAGTAATATGAAGTTGATTCAGCTTTATTAACCAGAAAAACCATCCAGAATTTTCTGGGTAGAATTTGACTGTGAAAATTTTTTTGAAAGAAAACAACAAGAAATGAAAATAGCCGTCTCTATGTCGAACAAATCCAAAGTTCATGGACACCTTTTTAACCTGTTAATGTGCAATTTGCAGTGGGTATGAAATACAGCAATTCGTGCAGAAAGCAGTTCCCAATCACCCCAGAAGAAGCTACGACTGTCCACAGACCACATATTCATTACGTAGCGCCGGATGAGTTAGAAAGGTTGATGGAAAACAATACTGACCTTTGCATTAATAGTAACAGAAATGCAAAAGCAGAGGACGGAGAGAAACTTGCAACTTTGTGTCACTGCACTTTACGAAATCGCTCAATCGCAACTATAAGGGTGCTACTAAAGAAAGGTTAATGTGGCCAACGGCCTTCCCCTTAGTTAACTAAATCCTTTGTCCTAACAAAATATTGGATTATTTTTTTTTCGAGAACATCATTTTTTCCCCAACATTTAGGCTATGTAATACGTTTTTGAGCGTTTTCGGTGCTCTTAAATCGAAAAATTTTCCCGATAGATCTTTCCACGACCTTCTGTCCGTTGAACAAAAAATTTCTTTTGAGATTCCGCCCTTGTTCAGAAATCTTGATTGCGCTCATGCTCAACTACAATTTTGTTGTTTTAAATGTTCATTCATCGCACAAACATATACGCTATTTTCGAAAATATTTTTAAGTATTGTTCAAGTGACATACCAATATTTACAAAGAAGAGGAATGTTGAAAAAGATCATGGTTTTATTTTTTTTCTCAGATTGAAGAGTTGAATGAAATATCGAAACGATCGCAATTCTGATTTTTAGGTTAACAACCAGCTCCAATTTGTGTTGTCAAATCGTAAATATTACCTTTTACACAAATTTATAAAATACTCAAGTAGGTATACATCTGTAAAAAAACATCTAGTTAACAAGAAAAAATTCTGCGTGCAGATAAATTAGTTTAAGAAAGTATAGCCTTCAGCCCAGACACAAATGCCAATATGGTTTTATCCCCCAACATGTTATTTCTAGATTCGAGAAGGAGGAAAGATCGACTGGCTGAAAGGGAGTCACGTAAGATTACTATGGCTTTACAAAGGTAAGAAGTTTCCTTTTTTTTCTGGTCTTAACTTCCACAGTCACTGCCATGTGAGTACATTGGCAGCTGGCTATTAATGGAGAGAAATAATTATGATATTCCCAAAATGCAGGAAAGTGTAACGAAAACATGAGATCTGACCACAAGTACGAGGTAAATCCTGGACATTTTCGGCCATGTAGTATGTCGTCCCCTACTTGGGGTTCTCAGAGGAAAATCACAAATATGGGACACATTTAGATAGCTAAAGTTTGATAAGTGCACTGTAGCTGGTATAAAATGCGGTGATTACAATTTTGATGATTGTTAATGAAGAACCATGCAATGTCTCAAAGGCAATACAGCATACGACATGTACGTGATTCGTGGTTTCACGGAAGGCTTTACAGATGCTTCTATATTAATAGTTTGTTGTTCCTAAACATTCTTTTTAGCGTGGAGAAGCCGTCCCAGAAACCTACTTCAGCAGCTTTCAAGTCTACTTTTGCATCTTCACAACCAGCTGCAGTTTCTCCCAGCGGGTTCAGCCCGTTAAAAACCGATCTCCCATGGACACAACTCAAGTTTTCATCGAAATCCTCCCTTGCCAACTTCTCAAGCCCCACCTTTGCCTCATGAACCACCTCCTCCATTGCCACCGTCACCTCCACCGCCACCGCCTCGTCCAGCTGCGCCGCCATTATCAACACTGAAAATTCCCCCCAAACCGTCAGCTACTTATCAAGGAAATAGAAAAGTATCCACCAAGCATACTGCCTTTGCGTCCAAATCTCGACTTGAATCGATGCCCAAACCTATTAAATTCAACCTTGGAATAGGAAAAAATACATCATCAGCGGGACAGTTAAAAACTCGCGCACCTCTTAAAAAGTCCAATGTTTTCGGTGACGAAGACTCCGACGAGGAAGACGAGGCTAGTAACTCGTCATCTGACAACGAGAATACCGAAGCTGAGGTCTTGAGCAGCACAAAAGAGCAACAAGAAGAGTGTTTGTCAAAAGCGATCGATTACTTTGATACCCTTGTAAACACCGAGAAAAAGAGAAAGATCATTCGGTTTGTGCGAGGGAGCGAAGGTGGTGGGATTTTACCGGGTACTCTTAACGAAACGAAACCTGAAGCTTTAACCTTATCGAACATTATATCTAAGAAATAAATTTCTGTTAGGAAATAATCAGTAAAGATAATTTCTTAGAATTGTCGGGCAAATAACCAGATATGTTTATCAGAAGACAACGCCATTGAAAAATTTTGGTGGTTAGTTGTTTGTTGTAATCCCTCCATTTCTAAGAAATATAATCAAAACATATTAAAGTAAATGTACTCATGTTTAGAACATGGAAGAAGTGGACCTAATCCATGCAGTGATCTTGATTTTGTATGAAAGAACAATTCACAAGAACCGGGTGGGAAAAGCGTCTCGTATTCAGGAAACACTTTTCAGGAAGCGTAAAACAGGATGTCGTACAATATTGTTAACGCCTGCTTATTTACACATGAAATTGTTGGAAACGTTCATAGTGTTTTGCATATGTGAAATGCAAGCTCAATATTGAAAACGCCACTCGTCTTTTGTCGGAACCACACATTTCTACCCGGAAACTGAAGGGAATGGGAGCTTATTACTGCTTGTGTGTGAGTCTTCCAGTAATTTTTAGAGAATCACTTGGAGGATGCACGCAACTTTTAGGTGGTTTGTGTAAGGAAGTGAACCATACGTCATTGTAGAGCTGGTTGTTTCTGCTGAGATCGCGTCCCTTAGTCGTGTCATTGCCTTCTTAGGTGAGAGTCCTTGACTGAAATCTTGCCTTGAAGGGCTGGAAATTTCCCATCTAAACCCAATTAAGAGGGCTGGCACAGTGAACTCAATTTCCATATCTGGAATGTTGACTCCCAACGATTTGCTCGGGCAAAAAGTGAAGCCAAGATGACCGCCCATGGAGGGCAATTTTGTACGTCCATTGATCTCTAAAAAGACTGGAACGATACCTCGTTATGTCTGGCCTTACGACTGAGTGAAGCCGACATGGGGGTAACCATGTGGGTCAAAAATGCGTGGGAAAAAATTGTGTTGGGCTTTTATTTTTCATAGACAGTTGATTCTAATAAATAAACAGTCCAACCGACATTGTCTTCCACTTACTAAAGACAAAAAAAGAAAACTGTCAAAAAACCCGAAATTTGGGTGAAGGTTTTCACAATAGATTGCGTGTTTTATCGCGTAGGGGACTGAGATGGCCTGCAATCAGTGAACTCAATTTCCGTATCTGGAATGCTAACTCCCAGTCATTTGCACGGGCGAAAAGTGAAGCCAAGATGGCCACCCATGGAAGCCAATTTTGGAAGTCAGTTTCAGTCTTCTACGCAGACTTGTACGTCAGTTCCAGTCCCTTACACGACTTCAGTTGTTAGTTATTGTTTTGTTCGGCTTCAAAAGCATTCCTAACCATGGGAAAAGTGTTCAAGATGAGATATTGCCGGATCGGTTTTACATAATCGAGTATTCAGAAGGATTTAAAAATGCCATGTGGCCCGAGAAGTGTGTTAAATTGTCTAGACATGGTAAACTAGCGGTAAAAAGTGGACGAGCACTTGGTAATTTGCTAAAGTAATTTATCGAGACTGTTTTATCAGGTTTCTTGTTTGTTTGGAAGTGTATTTTCGTGAAAAGTATAACCTGTCTCTTGCTTTGATTTTGTCGAAATATATTTGAAGTTCTTAAAACTCATTTCTATGTTTTGAAGAAATATTTTGTGTATATTTTCAAACAAAAACCTCTCCGGAAAGGTAAAAAGTCGTGTGGGAGACTGAAACTGAATTACAAGCCCGCGCAGGGGACTGAAACTAACGTCCAAAATTGGTCTCCATGGGCGGCCATCTTGGCTTCACTTTTCATTGGCCAGTTAGCATTCCAGATATGGAAATTTAGTTCACTGCCTGCAATAACAAGGGCAGATAATGTAATCAGCCAATCAGCGCATTTGTTTATAGCGATGGGGCGGGCCAATCAGACTGCTCGATTTTCCCAACATGTCTGAATTTACTGGGACATCACTGCGAAAAACTATACCTCAGAAAAAGCCTTCCGTGCATGCGGATTTTGCATTTTCAGAGAGAAAACGAACTGATTCGGATAGTATATGAGTTTTTCTTCAAATCTGTCGTGGGGATATGTAATGCGTTTCTTAACAAGAAAAATATCGGCTTTCGAATCGGAGTTACGAAATGCTCACGGCCGAGTTCATGTTTCATGTTGTCTGTGCGAAAAAGCCAACATAAATTTATTTTTCCGTACGGGTTTAGACGTCCTAGAGCTTTCAAGGCTCTCCCTATCTCATAAATACGTAAGCACGTAAAGTGGTACTTTTTCTTAGCTCTAAAACTGGCTGATGTGGGCGGACAATTTTGGCCTCTCTCTATCTTCGTGACCTGCGAGAACGAAGCTGAGCGAAGGAAAGGAATGTTGGTCAAATTAAACTCAAACCTACTTTAGGATGACATTTGCTCAAAGTATGCCACTCGAATAAAAATGGAGAATGACGAATTTGTTTTCATGCATCTACCCGACGACAATTGCTTATCCTTGAAAGCAAACAAGAAACTCTTTATTCGCCAGCAAATTCATCGAAGTTGTCCACCAGCTCGAGACCTTCCCTCGTCCATCGTCGTTGTCATCATTGCCACTCTTCTCTTCATTGTAGTTTTCATAAATGGTATTACTTCAAGATGGGGTCGTTCACTGGTCTCCCCGGGTCGTGAGCATTTCGAAACTCCCGATTCGAAAGCCGATATTTTTCTTGTTAAGAAACGCATTACATATCCCCACGGCAGATTTGAAGAAAAACTCATATACTATCCGAATCAGTTCGTTTTCTCTTTGAAAATGCAAAATCCGCATGCACGGAAGGCTTTTTCTGAGGTATAGTTTTTCGCAGTGACGTCCCAGTAAATTCAGACATGTTGGGAAAATCGAGCAGTCTGATTGGTCCGCTCCATCGCTGTAAACAAACGCGCTGATTGGCTGATTACATTATCTGCCCTGGTTGCCTGCAATTTGACCCACATGTCAGCCTCCATGATGGCTTTAAAATACAGTTTGCAGGTATCGTTCCAGTCTTTTTAGAGTTCACTGTGTACGTCAGTTTCAGTCCTCTTCGCGGTCTCGTACGTTAGTTTCAGTCCTTTACACAACTTTAATCTTCAGTTTTTGTTTGGTTCGGCTTCAAAAACATTCACAATCATGGAAAAAGTACACAGACAAATTATTACTGGACCAATTTTACATATTCGAGTGTTTAAAAGGATTCATTATTGCCGTGTGGCCTAAGAACTGTCCTAAATTGTCTAAAGATGGTAAGCTGACGGTAACAATAGGACCCTGCACTTTGTACTTTCCTCAAGTAATTTTTTGGGACCGTTTGATCAGGTTTCTCGTCAGTTTGGTAGTTTATTTTCGTGAAAATATATAACCTATAATTCGGTTTGACTTTGTCGAAATATATTTGAAATTCTTAAACTCATTTCTATCTTTTGAAGACATGTTTTGGGTGTATTTTCAATAAGGAAAATTTTCAGAAAATATAAGAAGTCGCGTGGGAGACTAAAACTGATGTACAAGCCTGCGTAGGGGACTGAAAGTGACGTCGAAAATCCATGGGCGGCCATCTTGGCTTCACTTTTCATTGGCCAGTGAGCGTTCCACATATGGAAACTGAGTTCACTGGGCTGGCAGGACTGTAAGGAATAAATGTGCGCATGCGCATCGGAAAACTTCCACATCCAAGATAATGGGCATGACCGATAATCCTCTACTTTCTTAAAGAAATTCGGAGGAGACAAGCAAGACAACTTTGAACAAACAAGACGATTGACTAAATAATATCTTTCTTCAATAATTTAAAATTATACACCTTTTGCTGTTCATTACCAGAAAATATGCTGTCATTAACGCCAACCCAAACTTATTAACTCGAAAATGCATTCATTTAATGAATTGAAAGGGCTCAGCAGAGCAGAACGTGGTGAGTAGAGCATTTTACGCCTTTTGCTGTTTATTACGAGAAAATATACAATCATTAACGCCAACCTCAAACTAGTTAACGCAAAAAGACATTCATTTTATTCAATCTATATTCATTAACGTGTCTGTCTCTTTCAATTACTATTTCTGCATAGAAGTGAAGTAAAGTAAAGTGCTTTTATTAATACTGGATAACCTTATCAGCTACCTAAGCTGTTCTCCCTAGAGGTCTAGTAAGGGCCACTCCTCATGGGTCCAGTGTTATTACAGGAGGTAACCAGAGTATCCGGAGAAAACCTATGACGCTTGGTAGAGTCAAACTGGATCACACTCTTCTCACATGTGACAAAGGTAACTTTAATAAGATGACTGCACGGAGCCGGAATCGAACCCTGGTCACAGTGGTGAGAGACATGTGCACTACCGCTGTGCCACCAGCACCCTAACAGTGTAGGTACGCAACCATTTGCATCAAGGGGCATTCTGCAGCGCCAACAGACGACATTAACACCATTCTACTATACATTCGGGATAATAAATTTCAATTACGCAAGATATTTCTCCGGTCTGTTGTAGGGTCGATTTAAGATTATATGGCATCCCGAAATGTATAAAAGATAATGGAATAAAACTATTATAATTCGTACATAAACTGAATGCAGTTAGACAGTTCGAACCTTTTTTATTTCGCCAATATTTCGATGACCGTTTGGTTATGTGAAATGCTCTACTTACCACGTTCTGCTCTGCTGAACCCTTTCATAACTGTCTTAACTCACAATATTGAATTATGCAAATGAAGGCAGTTGTCCAATCTATTGCAGGAACAAAATGAAACCTTAATATGTATTTGAGTTCACAGCGCTTTGTTGACACATCGACTTTCGCGTCTCAGAAAAAAAATAAAAAAACAAACTGTTTTGTAGCTAAATAAAGCTTCGCGATCAATGCTTTCATGCAGTCCAGTACTGCCGTGTATTGTAAACTTTGATTGCAAAATATGTTTAGTCTAAGATGTAAAAGCTGATGGTGTTAGCAAAGTGCTGTGAACTAAAGTTGGTCAACAGCTTGAAATTATACTTGTCAGGAAAAATGTGGTATGATGTAAAAGTTTTATAATATCAGTTAAGGTGCAGACAAAACCACGTTTAAAAGATAAGGGAATAAAACTATCAAAATTTATAAACAAACCGGTGAACGTGGGCTTCCGATAGATAGAGGTTGAAAGCCGTGTGTGCGATCAATAAAGATGTTCAAGAAAGATAGAATTGAACTATTCTCTATCCCACTACAAAACATATTTCAATGTTGTGAGCTAAGATAGTCTTGAAAGGGCTCAGCCGAACACATAGAACGTGGTCGGCTGAGCGAAAAATGGCAAAACAGTCATCGACATATTGGCAAAATAAGAGATTCGAACGGTCTAACCGAATTCAGCTTATGTACGAATTATGACAGTTTTATTCCCTTATCTTTTATACATGTCCGAATTCGGTAAAATATTAACTCGACCCTCCACCAGACCGGAGAAATATCTTGCGTAATTGAAATTTTATTTTCCCTTATGTATACCAGAATGGTGTTAGTAGTCGTCTTTTGGGGCTATACAATGCCCTTTAATGCACATGGTTGCGTATCTACGCTAATGAATGTCACCTTCTATGCAAAAAAGTTTTAATTGAGCGTGACAAAAGCATTGATGAGTGTCGATTCACTAAAATGAATGCATTTTTGCGTTTGAGTTTGAGGTTGGCGTTAATGATAGTATATTTTCTGGTAATGAATAGCAAAAGGTGTAATAGAGCACAAGAACGTCGACTTCATGGCGAAAGACTGGTTCAACGTTCCTGATTGCGAGAGTAGATGGCAAGGATATCCAATGCTGAATTTTGGTACTAACGGTGTACACTAGTCCGCCCTCCTTTAAGTGTTGAATACTAGGTGAGAACTGCCCAGTAGGCTGGCTCACCTCAATATAAACACCACCTCAGATTTTTGTCAAAATGTGGTGGTTTTAATATTGACGTCATTTTCTACACCCTTTGCTTTTCATTACCAGGAAATATACTATCATAAAAGTTCCTATCCCGCGTATGGGGATGTTGTGTATTCGCATACTTCGGATTTTTCCGATTAAAAATGTAATATATCTTCCTTTTCGAAAATTTCATCTTCGTGGAGATTTTTGGGGTCAAAGTTTGAAATTTTGAAGTTTGGCCGGGAGAAAAAAACACTGGTAACTACTTACCGGAAATGACGTCATAGTGGGGACGACTGTAAACAACAGTTAGTGATTTACGTAGCGCAGATTTACATATTAAGCATAATCCTCCTCGCCCAATTTGGAACCTTCTTGCACTCCTTAGATAATGCCAGTTCGCTAACTAACTTCTAAAATAAAAAACATTTTTCACCCACTACATTTTTTATTTGTTGAAGTAATTACTAAAGAAAAACACAACAGCTTCAGTCAGGGGCTTGCCAACCTAACTAGTTACATTTATGATTTCTGACTACGGTTAATCAACATTGTACATACATGAACTGATCTGACCAAATCCAAAAGTATATAGCAAACCATTTTATAAATATATTTCTGCATGCAAGCATACTGGAATTAACAGTTGACAGCTAAATTCATGTCTGGTATATTAAGCAAGATAGTTCCAATTCAGGCATGTAGTCATTTACAGCAACAGGTCGTGAATTGTGTTTGATAACAAGGTAAACAAACACAACGTATAAATATAATAACACGGGAAAGTAAATGGAAAAACTGTAAATATTTCAAAAGTCGACAAAAAATGCAGCATTCTTCAGTTCCTTTTGCTTTGAAGCACCGATATTCTGCCACGCTTTTGTTGTTGTGACTTTTCCAATGTTGCTGATGATAAACTTCTCACATCTCTTGCAACTTTTTTCCACTACTGTGAAGGTCTCCGAATCAAATGGATCACCACAGCTTGGTTGCTGAGTAAGAATGAGAAGACCCTGCAGAACTCTACAACAGTTGTGTACAGTCAACGTGTCAAGTAAAGCATTCAAAAATTGTTCCAGCAATGAGGAAGAATAACTAGTTTCCTTTAAAAATGACGTTATGATGGGAGAGTTACAAATGCAAACAAAATGTTCCATAACTACGTTCAAACAGGTTGCTCGTATTTTTTCAACCAAATCTTCAACCAAGCGAGCCCACTTGGTTTGGTAATTATTGACTGACGCAATCAAAGCAGTACATTTGCTCCAAATTTCAAGTGCTGTTGATTTAGCGATTTGCTTCTCTATCGCAAATCTCACATCCTCCTGAAAGCTCTCAGGCATCAAAGGAAATTTCTTGCATGCTAGCGTCTTAACAAAATTCTTGCCAATCCATTGAATACACTGCAATTTGAGTGTTTGCAGATTGAAGGCTTCACAAAACTTTAGACATTCATATACTTCGGGTATACAGAACTCACAAGGCTTGTGAAAAAGATGACATTTGGTAATTCTAAGGTGACTGGTAACAACAATTTGCAGTTCTTCCATAGAGTACATATCAGCAAACTGCAGTACTTTTGATGTTTTCAAAGTAAGTATATCATGAGAAGCACCATAAAGGAATTTCAACGCCGCAACAAAAAGGTCATAGTCTATATAAGGAATCGCTATAGTTGATGAAGAGGCTTCTTTCCAAAAAGGGGAGAACATGGCGGCAAAGTAATCACAGCGGGTTGCCAAAATTGCCTTGTGAGCTTTTATTAATTTTCCTTCAACCACAAAGTCAATATCACCGGTACTACCATCGACTAGTGACAGGAGATCAGCAGAGAGGCAAGCATTTCGATCAGCTGAATTCTTCAACATCTCCAGAGATAATGCTTTCTCAACATCAATGCAGTCAATGCTGTCTTTTGAATATACAGATCTAAGGCACCTTTTCAAATCCTCAAAGGATATACCGGTAATGCTTATTTTGTTATCTTCAGAATGACTTTGACAGTACTCATAAAATTCTGGATATCTTGCCCTCAGAATAAATGAATGCACTGGCAATTGTTTAGAGTCCACTAACAAAAGTAAGTCACTGTATTGAGCGTCACCAAAGAGCTTTTCAATATCTTTATGTAACCTTTCTTTAGTTTCTTTATCTACTGACTGCCGAACTTGCTGTTCTTTCTTACGAAATGCTGGTGTTGGTTTGAAACATCGACTGGCCATTTTTTTTCCTTCAACTTATTTTTATTCCTTTCAGAAATTTAAAGTAAATTTAATTGTATTGTGGGAACTGCAAGAAAAAAATAAATGCAAAATAAGCTTCGGGTAACTATTGGTGGGGAAGTTCCTAACTACGTTCAACTACAGTTTGTTAGCATTTAAAATTTAAAACTGTAATTGCGTAACATTAAGAAGAGCTCAGTTAACTCTTTCCGGTCCGTACATGACTTTATAATTTTACTCTGGCTAACGCCAAACAATTTTACTCGTCAAGGGAAGACGTCTCGGGCACGAAAGGGTTAAAACTGTAAGTAAAGTTTTGTTTAGCTGCTGCATGTCGTTAGTTTTTACGGTTTTAGTTTTTTATAAGTAATATTTAAAAACCGAGCAGGAGTGCTTCATCGGGATTTAAAGCATGAGGCGATAGCTGAGTGTTTTAGATCCGACAAAGCACGTACTGCGAGTTTTTTAGATGTCTTCTAAAATGACCCTTCTAATACGCTAACTTGCGAAGAAAGTTTGGAAATTTATCTTTCGTAAGCCGAAAAACTGAACTTCTCCTTCATATATCAAGGCACATGCGTCTTTATAACATATAAAGATCCGACACGGTTATGATTTTCTTTGGGATTTTATGTGGGATTTTGGATACGGAATGAGGCAAAGTGGGGAAGTCAGAAGGCCAGACCTGACACTTGAAAGACAGGGAGAGCAAAAAGATATTAATATATTAAGATATGGCATGCCAATATGAGAGCAATAATGAAGGAAAGATAAAGGACAAAATGGATAAATAATGACAGCTAGTCATTGAAACCATGGAAAAGTTTATGGCATGAAAGGTGGAAATTATCCCATTTGTAGTAGGAGGTCTGGGTGAATGTACGGGAAGATTGTATTAATGGAAAGTGAAACAATTATATGAAAGATTCTAGCTGGAATAGTGACATCAGAATGAATTATGTAGAACTCAGGTAAAAATGTCTGCATGAACACTGTATACAAGAAGACTAGCAAATTTTGGTAGTCCTTATTAGTCACTGCATAAAACAGTAGCTCTTTATACTTAATAATAATAATAATTAACTACAATAATAATAATATCAGCAATATTACAGAAACTAATGGATTATTGAAAGCTGTTAGTATTTAGTGGCGGAGAGCATAGGAATAAAGAAGAAAAATACTGCAAAAAGAAATACGGAACCATTGTGGAAGAGAAGAATTGTTAATGATATCAAGCAAATAGCAACACTGGGACGTAAGCGAAGAAGAGAATTAAGAAGGGAACGAAAGTACAAAGTACCAGAAAGGAAGTATAACTTAAAAACAAAAGGATGGACAGTTGTTATTGAGGAGTTGAAGCGAAGAGTAATTGCAAAAAAGCGAAGGAGAAAAGAGACAAGCAAAAAATAAAACAGTATAGACAAAATAGATTGTTCAGGGTGGATCAGAAGAAGTTTTACCAAGAAATAAATGGATAATCCAGGCATGAAAAGAACATTAACGCCGGAGAAAGCAAAAGGTTCTAGGGAGGAATTTGGGATGAAGCGAAAAAATACAATAAGCAAGCAGAATGGTTGAAAGAAATCATGGAAAATGCAACATACTCTTCACAAGACGATCTGCAGATAATTAATGAGGAAGTTGAGATGCAATGCAGGAAGATGCCTAACTGGAAAGCTCCAGGACTTGAATGGAGTGCAAGGCTTTTGGATTAAATATTTGACATCAAGCCACCAAAGAATAAGGGATCAGATGGAAAAAAATCTTAAATGACGAAGACGAACTTCCAGAGTGGATGACGTCTGGCAGAACTGTTTTATGTGTGAAGGATGCAACAAAGGGTAACGTTGCAGACAACTTTAGACCTATAACTTGCTTGACTTTAGTGTGGAAGCTCACGACTGGGATTATGGCAGAAAGTATATGTTGGAGGGCAACATGGTGTAGCCAAATGAGCATAAAGAATGCAGAAGAAAGATTAGGGGAACTAAAGACCAATTACTCACATATGAGATGGTTCTAAAATATTGCAGAAAGAGAAATACGAACCTGGGTATGGCCTGGATAGATTATAGAAAAGCCTATGATACGATACCACACTTGTGGATCACTGAATGTTTAGAAATGTTCGGGATTACTAAGAACGTGGAACAGTTCATAAGCCATAGCATGTCCCAATGGAAAACGGAACTGACATAGTGTGGAGAGGCTGACACATGTACAAATCAAGAGAGGTATATTTCAGAGGGATAGTCTGTCCCCATTATTGTTTGTACTATAATATCACTGAGTCTAGTATTAAGGAAAGTGAAAACAGGATACGAGTTCGAAGGTAAACAACAAAGGATCAATCACTTGTTATTTATGAATGACCTAAAATTATACGGTAAGAGTGAAGTTCAAATTGATTCCTTGGTCAAGACTATACAACTCATTAGTACAGATATCGGAATGGAATTTGGTATCAAGAAATGTGGAGTGTTGATCCTGAAAAGAGGAAAGGTGGTAGAGTGTGAAGGTATTGTTTTGCCAAATGGGAAAACGATGAAAATTATTGAAGATGAGGAGTATAAATATTTGGGGATCTTACAGATGGATAAAATTAAGGAAGAGGCAATAAAGAACAGGTTCAAGAAAGAATACTTGAGAAGATTGATATTGATTTTAGGGTCAAAGTTGAATAAAAAGTATAAATTTCAAGCAATCAACAGCTGGGTGGTAGCATTACTCAGGTATGGAGCAGGAATTGTTAAATGGAGTAATGAGGAGTTACGAAGCTTGGATAGAAAGTTGAGGAAGTTGTTAACAGTGCATGGTACCTTTCAGCCTAGGAGTGATGTAGATGGGTTATATCTACCCATAGGAAAAGGAGGAAGGGGGTTTATGAGTTGTGAAAGTTGTGTATGAGCAGAAGAGAATGGTATAGGGTGGTATGTTAAGAATACCATAGAGCTGCTGTTAGTTCTGCTTAGACAAGGGGGTATAATCAATACGGAAGAATGTGTGACAAAAGAAGAGTACAAGAGAAGTAAGACAGAGGAAAGAGAGCAGAAGTGGAGCAATAATAAGATGTATAGCCAATACTGTAGGGAGACAAGTGATGACATTAAGGAGAAGAGGTGGTTGTGGTTGAAAAAGAGTGATTTAAAGGTAGAAACAGAAGTTCTTATCTGTGCTGCATAAGAACAGGCATTAAGAGCTAACTACATCAAATTCAACATAGATAAGACTGTTGAATCACCCCTATGTCAAATGCATGGTGAAAGAGGAGAAAGTGTGGGCCACTTTGTTAGTGGATGCAAAAAGCTTGCATAAAGGGAATATGAAAAACATGATAACATGGCAAGAATAATCTATTGGACATCAATTGTGGAAAATATGGCTTTGAGCGACCATCTCATTGGTATGATCATGCCCCAAAAGGAGTGGTGGAATCTGATGAGATAAAGGTGTTATGGGATTTCATGATACAGTGTGATCATCGCATAGAATATCAAAAACCAGATATAGTTGTTGTGGAGAAAGAAGAAAAGAAATGTTTAATAGTTGACATTGCCATCCTTGATGATAAAAATGTTGGAGTGAAAGAAGAGGAGAAGATTCAGAAGTATGACAAGCTAAAATGAGAAAATAAAGAGTTGTGGTCAGTGAAGGGGGTAAATGTAGTACCAGTAGTCATCAGAGCACTTGTTACTGTGAGCAAGAAGCTAGAAAAATGGATAGATTGGTTAGAAATAAAACTTAAGATAGAACATCTCCAGAAGACTTTGATTCTGGGAACAGCTAGGATACTAAGAAACACTCTAGAAAGTTGAATGGACCAAAGTCACACAAGACTACTGGCTGTAGATGGCTGACAATGAGGATAAACCAGCAGAATATCAAGCTGTGTGAATTGAGCAATAATAATAATAATAATAATAATAATAATAATAATAATAATAATAATAATAATAATAATATGGCAATTTGGGCTAAACGACCTCATTGGCTCATATGAGCTGACTTTCTTCCATAATAATAATAACTCATTGGCTTGTATGAGTTGACTTTCCTCAATAATAATAATCAGAATAAGTTCAGGAAATCCTTTATTCATCAGCCCAGAAGGATAAAAAATTTGCTAATTTACAGAAAAACAATAAAGGATAAACTAAATCTGCCTAAAAGTTTTTTGGAATAAATTATAACAATCAAAATGAGAATAAAAAATAAAATTCCAAGTACTAAGGGATAAAAATTATAAAAGCTCAAAGACATAAGACTCTGACATAAAACCAGAAGAAGGGAGGCAGAACATTGATTTGGAACCAGTAACCTCCATCAAATGAGCAGGTTTTGATGAGATGACCAGGGGAGTGGGGTCACTGCCTTGCCAGCTGGTTAAACAGGTAGCTGAAAGCCTCAGTTTGCCTTAATTGGCTAGCAGCTGCAAGTACATTACCTTCAGGTGTTGGCAAAACTATCCTGTTAGCCCATGGACTAGAAGACAATCTGTACAGCAAGTTGATACCACTGACCTTAGTTGGTTGAGGATAAACCAGCCTTAAATGCTGAAACAGATCTGCACTAGTCTAAGTATAAAACTATATTCCAACTTAACCCTTGCAGTGGCACACCTAAACTGACCTTAACTGGTAGGGAAGTGCAACAGAGTACTGTTAAGGTCAAACCAGATATACTCATTGGGGAGTAATTTCATGGACTTTAGATGGCTATACATCCCTTACTCCTTCCTGACAGGATAAGTTGGACAAGTAAGGGCTGGCCTTGTGGGTGTTGTTTAAAATCCATTTTAATGGTAAAATTTCCCTTCCCCACAATTTCCTTCAAATGTGCAATGTCTGTTGTGGTCTTACCTGCTGGGATGCTGGAAGGCTGTAACAGGCTGAGACCCCTTCCACTGTCCTTAGTTGGGTGGTGTGCGAGTTGTAATGATAATACAAAGGATCATAATTCCTAGTGACTAACTAAAAACGTATATATTAAATCTTCTCATAGGGTATTCTGCACCACAGCGGCTTCTGCCATCTTTGTTGGGCGAAGACCATATAAATTTCCGTGGTATTTCAACAAATAAATGGAAGCAAAACTTCATTTGGAAACTTTAAGACAGTGAAGAAACAAATTGAATAATGTCATGGAATAGTACGTCAATTCATGAATCAAATTTTGCAATGCATTTAATCCGAATAAGTCAAACTTCACGAACAAGGAAGTTAAGTACCGAAACAACTAATCGCTCTTGAAAAACAAGTCTATAACAAACATGTTTACCTTTAACAGGTCATACAAGGTCAGCAGAGAAGCTGACTATCACTAAACCACTAGAATCAATGTAAAAATGGTAATTTAATTTTCAATGGAGAAATGCAATGCTAGCATTTTGAAATTCGCTCTACTCACGTAAAATTCTTGAATCCGAAATGAAATAAGTTCTGTCCAAACTCTTTCCAGTGTTCGTTAATCGTCCGTATTGAAGTGACGGTTAGTCACTGTGATCAGTTCATCGAAGACAAATCCAAGACATCATCCGAATATTGTTAGTTACCAGGCCAAGGTCAGTCCGAGGTAGATAACGTAAACCTCCAAACATACTAGCTTCTTGGATACATAGATCGGCCATTTAATGTAGAGAGCTCAAAATGTCAGTTTTTAGCGCCTAATAGGCCACAATGTCTTTGTTGTAAAATGCTTTATTTGAAATTTTCCATAACTGTTCCTTGAAGATAGATTTATTTCCAAAATTAGCGTGAAACAGACGAGCCTAACCGTGATGTCTGCCGATGTGGTAGCAACTTGGGACGTTGCCTTATCTGATGGCATCCATTCCGTCCTGTTTGAGCACGGTACGACTACTGGTAAACGAGTTATAATTCTAGATGGAGTCGAGATATTACGAAAAAACTGGATGTTTAGATTAGTTGGCAAGGAGGAATTTACTATCGGTAAGAAAACGAAAGCGACAATCCGTATTGAAGCCGTCAGTGGTTTTGCCTATGAGTATACACTCAATGTAAACGGAAAGCCGCTTAAGACGTTTACAGAAAATCGCAAGAAGACTGCGAAAGTCTGGAATTTTGTTTTCGCTGGTAAAGAAACCAGGATTGTGCTAGGTAAGAGATTGGAGAGACTTTCATTTAGCTTTAATTAAAGAACTCTCCATATGTCACTGCTTTCTTCTCCAAACCTTTTTTCTAAGTATCCGATTTGTTAATAAGTTATTCTTTTAGCCTTCATTTTCGTTACAAATTCCTAGCACTCACTATCCTTAATGGAGTTATTTCAGCTAAGATGTATCTTCCTGTCAGAGTTTGCTATTTTGTCGAAAATGATTAATTGCTTACTTCGATTTTGCGATTGTTTGCCTTAATCGCTTCGAAGATCTTCGTCTCAGTTAGTCTACTGGTCCTTTTCAATTAGATGATGAAAAGTTGGGTCGTTATATTATCCGGTTTTCTAGCCTGTAGACAGGTTTTTATATATTTAGGGCTTGCACTAAATGAACACAACAATGTTTTTTTACTCGGAGTGGATAAACCCCAAGATGGAAACTTCTTGCGTTTCGTAGAATATTAGCCTAAAACAGCTTTTTCAAACCTTTCTCAAATGAGGAAAATGATGTATAATGCTGTCTGTTTTGCCTCATAATCATTATTACAGTAAATTACAGTAAATGTATAGACTTCTGTTTGAAAGCTTGGGTCGCAAAGGGGACATCCTTCGAAAGAGCGTCTGTTAGAGAACAGCTGCTGAATGGTCTTCGGTAAATTGATACTGAAGTTAATATTTCTCAACTGCTCTAATGTCCTAATTCTTGTATAATATGTGTTGGCATATTTCGTTGAGGAAAATATCCCTCTGTGCAGCAAAACCTGCAGTTGAACATTACCGGATTGAGTCACACGTAGACTTGCAGGTTATACCGTGGAATCGAATTTCCTATTCTGTAATTAGTTTAGTTTTGTTTTTGTTGAAGAAAATTAAGAAGCCAATTGCTTATATTGATGTTGTATTTTAATGTTAAGAACGTCGAATCAATTATTGCTCTCATCTGATGGCATCAAAACAGCCGTGCTGGAGGGCAACATCAAAGTTCTGAGGTTCAACAAAGCAAATAATGGACATGCTTACGTTTACAAGGATTAACCCTCCAATAAGGGAATACATGAAAACTCTTATTATATGGAAGTTGTGATGTTGCAGGAGAAATATCTTGACTTCATTATAAAATTAGGGTGGTGTTTACATGGAAGTGAGCCAAGATCTCACCTAGGAGGGCTGGAAATTTTCCATATAAGCATACTCAGAATTACACATGCATGGTAGATCCAGCTCTGCTAGAAGGACCATAAAATTCCCATGTAAAGGCAAGGTGAAATTCAGTCCTCTTACCAGGGCTAGCCCTACAAAAAGGGTTGGTTTGCCTCCATATAAACACCCCCTATGTCATGGATCTGTTGTGTAATGAATCATGATATATAGCTCAGATTAAGTGTATGCCAGTTAATGAATATTTGGTGAACACAAAAGTTGTATTTAAATTTATTCACATTATACATTTCAGCTGTCTCATTTGACAGTATACAACTGACAGATTCTTTTGTTGACTAAGATAGATAACAAAAGTTGCATGGACAGTATATAAATATGGAATCACTTTAATGTTTTATACCTAGCACCAGGGGCATAAATAGAGTTTAAACCAATCCAGGGCTTAGCTCCCTGAAATGTTTGGATTTGATTTGAGAGGCTTTTTGTATATTCTAATAATTCTAATAATATGATCAATAATTAGTGGCAAAGAAGCTTGATGAGAAACCATAAGGTTAATTGAACTTATCAAGCTTTCTATTAAAGACTAAATTTGAAAGTAGACTTATATCACATGGAAACAGGAAATTTTTGTAATTTCTTAGAATGAGAGAAAAGCTTAATACTACCAGTACAGTATTTACAATTTCATTCTCTTAAGATTTAGTTAAGGCTGGTTCTTGAAATCTTATTGAAAATTGTCTTGAGACTTACATATTGGTGACACTTTCTCGAGGTGACCCTACCAGACAACTGGAGGAAAGGAGGCATCTAATTTTGCCATTTTAGACTGACTCCAAGCAAGGTCTAACCACTGTCCAATTGAATATGTACTATAGTCTACTTTAAAAGTCAATATTTTTTCTATTTGTTGAGCATTTTTGAAGGGTCAATGTTTTTTTCTTTTGTCTCTTCTACAACATCAGAAGCATCAATGTGTAGCACTTGTCTTGTAATTTGGCAAATGTATCAACTACTTGATCTGTAAACTACATGAAAGCTAAAAGATAACATAGCCTTAATACATATTTTAATAATCTTGCCCTCAGTGGCATTTAGGAGAGGAAGTGAGAAACACCTGGCTGCAACATTACATCATGTCACTTCTCAAACCATTTGGGGCTCATCAAAAAACATTCAGGGCTGAAGCCTCAAAAGCCCAGGTCTAACAATGCCCCTGCTTAGCCCTGCTGGGACAGATGGAAACAACCAGTTAAAGTGCATGTGAATTGATGCAGAAGTTTACAACCAATTAATTATCAATTATTTGTTGAAGGCAAAGTGAATATTGTTGAATAATCACCAAGACAAAGTAGAGGGGATTATTCAATAATATTCACGGAGCCTGAAGCAGATAATTATTTTAGTATAATTAAACAGGTGATTATTTGAAAGAAAGTAGTGATTTAACACTTTTAAAATATCCTTGGTAACATCCTGTAGCCACCATCTTGCTTCTGAGACTTCACTGTAATATTCACCTGTAGGTGCTTATTGAGATTTATGCAAATGTAATTTTCTGGCCAATCACCATGTGGGCGTTTTTGATAATCACCTGTGTAATTATACTAAAGAACATTAATTTTAGCTGTGTTGAAACTGTGAACTTACTGGCTTCTTAGTGTATTGTTACTTTTTCCTTTTGTTCTTTATCAGACAAAAGTGCATTTTCTACAACACTTGTGAGGATGCAGTTCTTATACAAATTTGTGCTTCTTATAATACAGACCAGCTAGAAAAGTGTAGCATAACAAATTCAAGTTATAATGGAGTGATAATGATGGAATTTGTATTGATGATGTTAAGTAAGCAGGTCCTCTATAAATTGGTCACCCCACTTATTTTCAACTGGGAGGCCCAGATTTGATCCCTTGGTGTTACCATGATTGAATGTCCATAAATGTGGAAGAAAATAGTTGACTCTCAGTTCTTCTTGGATAACAACTTTAAAGTGCAGGCCTTTTTGTCTGTGGCAAAGGTAAGTATAGCAATAGCTCATGCTATGCAAATTTGAAATGATCTATGATATTTAGGTACCTAACCATATACATCCACCATGCAATGGCTACTACTATATAAAAATGCAACAGTTAGTGTTCAAGCGAACAGTATGATAAGGATGGCCAGAAATTGCTACAAAAATACATGAAGATATGTTTTACTTGATGTCTAAATATAACTAATAATTGTATATTGGGATGACATTACCTGTTGCTATGAACAGAAAATTTTAAATTTGCATAGCATAACCAACTGCTATGCTTAGCTTTGCCACTGCTTTGGATCCCCTGTCAACTGGACATCTGTCTTACTGGAGTAATCCACTCACCAAAAAGTGGAAAAGTCCAACAAATAAATAAATCAATGAATGAATATGATAAAAATTATGATATTGATAGAGATATAAATAATTATGTTCAGTCAGGTTATGGTTCAATGAAATGGTTACAAAGTTAACTTTTATGCCATTTTATTAAAAGGAAATTATATTGATAATGATAAAGTTGATGATGGTGATGATGATGATGAAAGTAATAATGTTCATGGTAATAGCAATAATAATAATAATACCAATTATATAAACTTTACAACTACTTGCAAACCAAATAATTGTAAGGTCTGCCTGGGTGAGCACTTGACTTAAACATTCTCAGTCATATTGTCTATCAACCAATCATTATTTGTAGCTACATGAAAAATTAACTTGACTCTTTGTATCTTGACCCTTTCATGTGATAGTTCCTCAATGCTGAAGCCTGGTTATTGGGGATCTGAGGTCCTACAGTTTCACATTGTTATTCAAGATGTTAAAGTCTTACTTTTACAGATACTAATAGTACTTTCACTTTGCTTATTATAAGACCTGGAGCAGCAGTCTGACTAACCCATCAAGGGGTGAGGGATACTTTAATATTTAACTCTGGCTAATGTCAGACAATTGTACTTGTTGAAGGGATGAGCCCTGCCCCTTACTGAGTTAACAGCCATCTCCTTAACCCATTAAGGGGTGAGAGCACACTCTAATATTTTACTCTGGCTAACACCAGATGATTTACCTCATCAAATAATGAGTCTTGCCCCTTAATGAGCTAGGGGCTACTCATGCTTTGGTGAACAGAATGTACAATATCAACAGGCTAGTAGCCCAGTTGCTAGGGAGGGGAGGTCTGAGAGGCCATGCAGCTTTGATCCAAGGAGATGCAAAAGTTTCTATTTACAGATGTTAGCAGAAAGATAGCACTTTCTCTTCACTTATTTTAAGACCTGGAGTAGTAGTCTGACTAAGGACCTCTCACACTTTGTTGCATGGCCTATTGTAAGAAATGTATAATGATACACATATTTAGAACTTGCACCTTCAGGATACCGGTCCGCCGCTCTACCTGTTGAGCTATTGAGTCCACAGGGATTGGATTGAAACACTGCACATCCATCCTCATGGATAGCGTTTAGTTGTCGCGAGAATATCTCGTGCACTTAAATTGGATAAAAACTCGCTTTCAATCCCTGTGGAGACATTTAGACACATACAGTTACCCAATGAATGATTCTTCTGGAAATGCGTTTTTATGAATTACTTTCAGAGCAGAATATGAATAGAATGTCTGAAGAATCACCAACTAGTACAATAAAAATAGGAACTTCTTGTCTTTTTAATTATTAAGTACCATACTTTGATGGTTTACAAAAAGAACTATCAAATATAAATGAGTGTTTAAACGTTTAATATGTTCAGGAGGCAATTAAAAACGGTGGGTTTTAGTGAAATGAGCGCATATACAACACTGCATTGCAATGATTATAATGCTATACTCTTTCTGTCTTTAAATGATGCACCTTTAAGATTAAATAATACACAAATTGGGTAACAATACCAGCTTAAAATAGGCTATGCTTTGATGAGCAAAATGTACAGTGCTAATACGCTAGTAGTCCAGTTGATAAAGGAGTCTGAGAGTCCGCAGTTTAACAGGTTTATCCAAGAAGATGCCAAAGATGTTGATGGAAAGCCACTAAGTTGGTACATTTACCTGACTGAGTGTGCAACTCAAAGAACTTAAGAAGTAGTTTGCCCTAGGACTCAACTGGTGGTCTCGCGGCTTGGGATTGGATTGGTTATCACGTCACCTTGTTTGCCAGTGTGAATAATGATACGTCCATGTCCGTTGAGAATAAGTTTTTGTCTTCCCGATTCTTTTTATTTGCATGTCCTTCCTTTATTTAAAAAAAGCAGTCATTAGGATTGGATATATTGGATATATATTGAATACGTAACTGTAGACATTATTCATCTAAGTAGTTACATCTCGGGGAATTTTGTCAATTAAAAGAATGAATTTACTTTTCAGAAAAAGACACTATGGACGTTTGGTGTAATGGTGAAGTCCTTGACACAGCAGTAAGTTTCTACAATTCCTGTTCTTACGTTTAATATTTAATATATAAACGGACGGAAAACAAACGAACAAGCAAGTGAACGAAAGAACGAACGAATGATTGAATGAAAAAACCCTGTTTCCTGCGTGTTCTTACATAAAGTCATACCCGACGTGTTTAGAAAACCAAGGCGCAGAGGTCCAGTGCAGATAGCTTCGATAAAACAGCGGCGTTCTTGAGGTTATTACACTATCTAAAATATAGAAAACAAGCTTCTCGACGTTTCGAGCGAAGGCCCTTCGTCCGGAAATTTGAAAGCATGTGTATGGAAAACATTTTATCAGTGGGTAGGCCAATGAGGACTGAAAACTGCGCGACATGGCTACTTTTTTTCCAAATTCTCTCTTTGGATACTGCAAAGAGTGATGCTGGTGAAGTTTTTCCGCTGGTACAATCGATTTCGAAGAGCCTGAGCCATTACTGGATAGCTGATGTTGACATGAACAAAAGGATCCCATGTTTTCGAAGAATACGTGAGTCTATAGTATGAGTTCAACGGCATTTGAAACTGCTTCTTACCGCTGATTTTGAACTGTTGCCATTTGTTCAAACGTCCATATAATGTTGGTAATTGACCAATAATTTTCGAAATAAATTGTAGAAATTTCTAAACCAAGATGATGTATGCAGCCTTAAAACGTGTAGCAGCCGAAACCGCTACGACCGCTACAGTTCCCACGCCCTTGTACCCAGGTTCATATCGACGTCTGTGTGTGAGTAGTTCATGGAAAACTCTGGTCTTTGTATACAACTGGATTACGAGTGATGAATGCTTTGAATTCCAAAAAGTGTCCCCGAAAAACGTGGCGTCAGCAAAGTGGAAATTAGAGCCTCACCGTCATGATAGCATCTTTTGATCTTACTGTAATAGGAGGACAAACTACTTGTAAAGAAAATTTTACTCATTTTAAGCTTCTGCTCGTGGGTTCGGATGAAACAATATACTAAATGAAGTTTTTGGAAACAATTTTACGATTTTCGTAACAAAATTCGGAAAACAAATTTTTTCCTTTCTTTCTTTTTTTTTTTCTGGTTTTCGACATGTCTCAAGGAATCGACAGAATTGTTTCCTAGTTTATACAGAGGTTAGGAAACAAAGGGAAAATGTGGCTAAGCAACAATTAGACATTCACTCGTCACCGTGAAGGTACAGTGTCCATGCAAATCAAACAGTCAGTATTGACGCTTGAGAGATGAGCTAGAAAAAAAAAGTCGGGACATTAAATTTCAGATTAGTCATTATTCATTTGAATGACTTTTCAGATAATTTTAAGAATGGCTTATCAATGTGTGGTTCTACAGAAAACACAAATCAAGAGTATACAAATTGAAAAATTTGACTGCATATGGCAGGTTTAAAAATACTTCCCGAAACGAACCTTCGTTTCAGACTAGTCATTATAGTTCATTGAATGGTCGCTGAGTATCTGTCCCCTACGTGATCTTATACGTCAGTTCCAGTCATTTACATGACTTTTACTTCACATTTTGTTTGGTTCGGCTACGAAAATATTTACAACCTCGGAAAAAGAGTTCAAGTAAAATGACAACCGAAGAATTTCCCACGACCGAGTATTTAAAGGGACTAAGAAACTCTGTGTGGCTAGCAAGTGTGCTAAATTGTTTGTAAATTAAAAAAAAACAAAAAAACGTAAAAAGACATTCCCAGACGGTTTGATTGCCAGTCTAAGGCCTAGTTAGAAAGTGCTAAAAATTTTTGCCTTTTATGTAAAAAAATGTTAATCCTGTCTTTTAACGCAACAGCTCGCCGAAAGCATAATTACGTTTTTCAATCACTTGTTCCAGAAAATTCCAGTAATCCGTCATATTTACGTGCTTAGGCCAGTCTTAATCTTCTATTTTAGGGTGAATTTGTCGAAGGTGGAACAGAAACCCATTTTAAACTCCACGGCAACTACAACGCACATATCAAGGCATTGAGTTCAGGAAGAAGGAGAGAAGGCATTATCCATACTCTCTTTGTCGAAGATCAACAAATTTCGGAATCAAATATGGATTAATTGGCAAATATCGGCAAACCGCCCTTCCATTAGCTAATCCTTTTTTATTTCACCTCCATCAAACGACTTAAACGAGTGACAACAGTGAAATGTTTTGGATATCCAGAACGGAAAATATATTTGATTTACTACTTAGTCTTGTTAGGGAACCTGCACGATTTTTTCCAGAGCCGAAAGGTTTATGCATAGGAGTACGTGCTTGTCAATTTTTAGGCCTTTTGTCCCGTGCGAATCATTCAATGTGCGCTGAAACGGCTGATCTAGGAGCGCTACAAGAAATTTCAATGTATGAAAATCCCTTATTTATAACAAACAGCATGTCTAAGAAATTAACGATTAAATATCACTTAGGGCTGTATGAGGATTTGTTGAAGTCACTAGGGTCCTATAGACTTCCTACCTGTAATGGCTTTACGCTTTAAGACAATACCAAGGAACCAAGGAGGATGTGCCAGACCTCGCGCTCTATCACAAGAAAGAAGGCTATTGTAGAGACACAAATTAAGATTGTTGAGGACGGACAATCCGGAATGAGACACACGCAGATACCTTACTCTTAACTCATAAGCCTGGAACATTTTAGGGTCCCCACATCAGCACTGATATGTTGTTCTAATGCAGATTCATCAGGCTAATTTCACGTGAAAGTACGCATAATACTGTAATAAACTTTACGGAATTTATTGTCCATGCAAATGACCTTTCTTGAAAAAAGAAAACCGAGGCTATTCCATAGTATTGGTTGAGTATTTACAGTAGTGTGTCAAACGGAAGAGTTATTTAGCCAATATTAAAACACAGAAATGTCTTGAGAAAATGGCACAGTCGTTTTTGTTTTAACGATCCTCAAGGTATTTGTTCAAGCATAGAACAGATCTTTCATTAATTCGTTTGCTTTCTCAAGGCAAAACTGCGCTAAAAAGAATCCCAATTTATTTTATCACATTCACAAACATTAAGTACACTACTGCCAGTGGCATAACGGACTATGGTCAGGGTTATAGCAACTCCCAAGGGCTCCCTAACTCTAAGGGGCCCCTGATGAATCTGTGAAGACAACTGAGATTAAAGTCTTGAAGTGTATGTCGATACTGAGGTGGGTGACCGGTGGTCCCTGAACAAATATGTCCTAAGGCCCCCCAACAGTTCCGTTGCGCCACTGGCCACTGGGTCTCTGTATACTCAGTCCTTAACAATAAGTATGGGAAAAAGTTATCCTGTCTTAAGAAACTAATTGATCAAATATTTTGCGCAAATCAAAAGTTTGAATGAGAGTTACTTTTCTCGTGTCAAACCCTCGCTTACATAAACTTCGAAACCTGACAAGCCATGTGCTATGTTCGCGCTTTTGTTTTTTTACATCACGTATCATGATGTCTCTCACCATCTCAACGATAATTCAACAGCCTTTTAGAGTTTTCGTCATTTTGGTGAGAAATGCAGGATATTAAATGGTGCCAGTTCAAATTCTTGCTTCAGATTCTTGGAGGCAATTTCGTCCTCTTTCAGTAGCAAACTCAAGCAGCTGACGTTCTTGATCCACGAACGCCTTTTTTAATAGAATTTTTCATACTGAATAAAGAAAATAAATAATTTCAAGTCACAAGGGCATTGTCGAATATGGAAAGCACCGTTTTCGTTCTACCAGACGTCATTGACGGCGTTTCGGCATTCTGAAGACAACGTTCACCCTTACAATATCAACATCTGTCCATTAAAGTCACCGCTGACTCGTTATGATCACTGCGGGAATTTGTAGGTTATTTACCATCTTTGCTTGCATAAAAAGTTCTGTTAAGAGAATACACTGACCAAAATTCAAAAGCATTTGTTCATCAAATCTTCTGTTTGCCGTCCGTTATCTCATGACACAGCCACAATTTTGTTTCAACACAAGCATTAAATCCTTTATTTCACTCTGTATTCAAGAGTGTGATAACCTTTCAAAAGAGGGTGATTTACTACTTTTTGACCTAGCGTGAGATGTGTACCAGTGAAATCTCGGTTAGCTGTTTTTAGGTACGTGCAAAAACAGGGGGCCGATGTTTTACTAGTACAGACCAAACAAGCGAGGCCCACAAGTAGTTGATTAAATGGCTATACTGAAATTTAGTATTTTCTGTCATCATTCCATGTAGAATTTCTTCACCGATTTCACTCTGCATGGTTACTTTTCCTTTTCTGATTGTTCGTAATAAATTTTCGCTTGATGTATTGCCAAAAATTTATATTTTAATTCGACACAAGCAAAGCTTTTTTAAATTTCCCTCCCTGAGTGGGCAATATGGGAAATATCTGACCGCATATGAACCAATCAAATTGCATCTGAAGTAGGTGGCCGGACTCTTATCACCAAAGTGTAAGAACTATCACCAAATCTAAATGCTGCTCCTTTGCGCTTGTGATAAATTATATCCAGTTTTCGTCGAGCCTTTGGTTTACTGCCTGTGTGTGGTCTTCCCAGTGAACTCAATTTCCATATCTGGAATGCTAACTGGCCAATGAAAAGTGAAGCCAAGATGGCCGCCCATGGAAGCCAATTTTGGACATTGAACTGTAAAAAGACTGGAACGCTACTTCGTAGTACCAGGCTTCACGATTGAATGAAGCCAACATGGGGGCAGCCATGTAGGTCAAAAACACGCGTAGGAAAAAGTTGTATTGAACCTTTACTTTTTATTGACAGTTAATTCCGACAAATATGCAGTCTTTTTAAATACTCGATTATGTCAAATTGGTCTAGTAGTATTTCGTCTAAACACTTTTTCCATGGTTGGGAATGTTTTCGAAGCCGAACCAAACAAAAACTAAAGATTAAAATCGTGCAAAGGACTGGAACTGACGTCCAAAATTTCCCTCCATGGGCGGCCATCTTGGCTTAACTTTTTGCCCGAGCAAATGCCTGGGAGTTAGCGTTCCAGATACAGTGGTGTAGTCCTGGAACTTTAACAAGGGGGGCTCACCAACACAGTGTCCTGAACATCAGGAGAGGACCGAAAAAATGATAAACTTGAAAAATGCTATTTTTTTATTTTTCCTAACAGTAATTCTGTAATTAAAATTTAACAGTGTTTTTGTGTTTGTAAAAGGTAAAATATTAGGAATACAATCGCCACGATCAGTACTTGGGTGGCACTTGTTATGGCCAACTAGAAATTACTGAAATCATTCTTGTTGGAAATGACTGAATATCTTTACATAAATTTCACAGAACATTCAAACACGATTAAAGTTACACAATCTGCAAAAAATATAAAGGGGGGCTCAGCACCCCCAAATTGCCATGGAATTTTAATAAGGGGCTCAGCCCCCCCTGAGCCCCCCCTCCACTACACCCCTGTCCAGATATGGAAATTGAGTTCACTGGGTCTTCCCATTGAACTCTAAAAAGACTGGAACGATACCTCATTATACCAGGTCTCACGAATGAACGAAGCCGACATGGGGGCAGCCATGTAGGTCAAAAGCATCCGTGGGGAAAAGTTGTATTGAGCCCTTACTTTTCATTGACAGCTAATTCTGACAAATATGCAGTCCTACCGACAATGTCCTTTGTTTACTAAGGATAAAAAAAGAAAACTGTCAACAAATGCGAAATTTAGGCTAAGTTTTCGCAAGAGGTTGCGTGCTTTATCGAGTAGGGGACTGGGATGACCTGCAAGTTGACCTACATGTCAGTCTCCATGATGGCTTCAAAATACAGCTTGCAGTTATCGTTTCAGTCTTTTTAGAGTTTAATGGGTCTTCCTCATATTTTTCGTAGTGAGCCCACGAACAAGTGTCAGTCATTTCACCCAGAAATACCCGCAGAAAATAACGTAGACAACGTGATATCTAATAACCGGCTTGTTAAAAGAATTCGCGAACATCGTTGAATTGACTTTTATGATTAGTTCGTGCTATTCATTTTTACTTCAACTGTTCTATGGATTCTGCTACTGATAAGGTAAGTACCTCTGACGTTAAAATTCTGGCCTGTTGTAGTGGCATTGCATGGCTCGTCATTATAAATTAACGCCAACGTGGTTGAGCACTTCGCGAATTCTGAAATGCCGAAATCTTTATATCGTTATTGGAACCTTGTTAAATTCTCTCCCACTTGAATAAAACTTATTATAAATCTGACCTTACAGGTTAAGAAGTACTGCGAAGACTTTACTTCAAAGGTATTGTGGAAGTTCATCCGTCTCAACTCAGTTAACTATCCTAAATGAGTGTACCATCCTCTTAGTTTGTAAGTTCTTTCGAGTGCAGTCAAAGTGATTGAAATTGTTATAAATTTAGTCTCCTCCACTAGACTACACCGTTAGGTCCATAACTGAACTACTCTATGCTACTCGTATAATGATCGATTTTCCTAGTAAATTAAAGAATAATGCTTCTTTTTTTTTATTTTGAACCACTTAATGCTTGAAAATAGTAATGATGTTCGGGTCATCACAATTGTGTGATCCCATTGTTAGTGAGTCTTCACCATGTTTTCAAACCTTTGCCCAATCATCATCCTTTTCCCACCATTTTGAACTCAATATTCTTTGGAATATGAGAATCCGGTATCAGTGATCAAGAGATCATGTAACTGATAAGTTCATATATGCTCTTTGGGATGAAAGTATGTAACTGATGCTTTCATAATCTGCTAGTCTCTTAAATGTGCAGTTGTTGTACTCTAGGGTAATTCATTTGAATGTGAAAAACAGAGAAAGTTGACCCAGAGATGAAAAAGAAAGTAAAATTTAGTAGGTGATGTTTTTTTTGAAGACAGGAAGTTACTAGTACAAATAGCTGCATTGCCATTCTGCAATGTTTTCTGAGAACAGACAACAGATTGGCAAGGTAGAAACAAAATTAATGTGATGTAGCCATTCAATAAATAGCCATGTAAGCTCTTTTGCCTAAATCAAGATTAAATACATATACAAGAGCACAAATTTTATTTACTAAAATTGGAATAACTTTGTTCTGTTTATTTGAGGTGATAAAGTCCATTTCAACAAGGTTGTTGTTGCTGTAACATTAATAACTGTTGTGTAACATTAATAACTTGTATGACTTACCCTGCTTTACATCTCATAATTGGCTTGAATAACTATAGTATCCACTCATCATGCTTAAGCAAATACTGCAGAAAAAAACATGATAAGTTTTGCAACTCCTTTTCTTCATGATACAAAATTTTGATATAAGTATAAGTGTATGCTGGATGTTTCACATGTCATGTTGAAGGCATATTACCGGTAATGTATTTCAACCTTGTATATTAACATATTTAATAAGTTCTGATTGACTGTTGTGTGACTTATAAGACCCAATCATCATGTCATGGCAATGCTAACCTGTGCTTGGCTATGATTATTCATGAAATATTAATGACTTTGAGAACTATCTGACAGAGATGAGGTTTTACAACAAATGTAGCCTTTAGATAAATATTGATTTATGCCACATATCTATTAAACTGAAACCTTTCTATTTAATCCCACGATATGGTGTCTGAAAAGTTATTTTCTAGTTTTACCATAAATATATTGCTGAGTTCAAATAAGCAGTTTGCAGGTCACAAGTTGAAAAGGGTATATTACAATTTGTAAAAAAATGGTGGTTGTGAGGTCTAATTAGTGGAGGTACTAAGGACATGGGATGCAGGTTGTGGTGTGTTGAGTAGCTTTATACTTTGTGTTACATGTTCAAGATTTTTATTTAAGGGAGGATGAAAGGAAATCAGCCCCTCCCATTCAAAACAATTTTGGAAAAGGGGTTATTTCATAGTAAAAGCTGTCTTATTTCGTTCTTTATATGCTGTTAGTATGTAGGGTTTTTTTTTTTGGGGGGGGGGTTCAACTGTTAATACACATATTACATTAAAAGAAGCTCTTACAAGATCAGTTCTTATTAGTAGAACCAGACTTGAAGTTAGTGGGAGCAAAGTGCATCAATGGCTCCAAATCCATCATTTTCCCAGGATTTTAATCCCATGTTTTTAGCATTTGGGGAGGAGCTAATGTGGATTTAGGATGGCATGCCTCCTTTGCTCTCTATCTGGATTTGGCCATTCCAACTCTTAACATTATATTCTCAGACAAAGTTGAAGGATCTGTGGTGTAGGTGATATTTTGTCTGCTTTCACACTGAACTCTGCTGTTTTAAGTCTTTTATCTCTAGCTTTTTCACATTCATTCCAAATAAGGTGCTGGCAATACAGGACTGGGAGGTGAGCTGACCCCATAACAAGGTTAGGTAGGCAGCTGAGGCAGGTTTTTGCTTGGTAATTTTTATGAGTCAAGCTGTTCTGACCTGACCTGGTTGCCAAAGTTGACAAATCAAAAATAGTTACATATACATGGAAAATTGTGAGTGATAGATTGGAACAGGAAGTTTGCTAATGCTATGCTCATCATGATGTTGCACCTTAACACATGGTGTTTTGAGAATTGCGAAGATGTTTCCACTTTGTTCAAACAGCAACTCTTTTGTCAAGTGAAAATGTCATGGGGAAGCTATAACTGTTCCAAACTCAATTGAAAAGCACAATAAGGAGCTTCAATCGTACACACAAACTCAATAATCTTAGGAATGAAGCTGTTTGTAAGTGTAAATAATCTTTCAGTAACACCACAGAAACTAAATACTGCACATAATAAAGTATTTGAATAGATAAAAATTGTCTGAGCAGCAAGTTGGATTGATTTGCATGCCAATTTTTTTGCAAAGCTGTTTTGACTTCATAATTTGTACCCTGAATGCCCACATAACAATAATTTTAAAACTTTTACATTAATTCAAAATGTAACTTCTACTTGTACAAATGTGAATACTGTAATATTATTAAAATGATCATTTTCTTTAACCCTGTAGACTGAAAAATTGGTAAAAGAATTATTTCCTGCCAAGGTTCTTCATCTCAATGAGTTCTTGGTGAGTGACTAACAATTTATTGAAAAAATGCAGAACAATATCAGAAATGCCTGACTTATATATACAAGCTGTTGATATACTAGACCCGCAGTCATATTTTGCAATTAACTTGTGTTCTTTTCTTTTACCCAAATTTGTAAATGAATTGAGACATATGCATAATATGTACAATTCCTAAATAAGTTGCCATCCAAGGCTAAAGAGTCTTATCTACCCTTGGCTAAGGGGTTGCTGGCACTTGCCAAAGGTGCCACCCTGGACTTTGGTGGGCAGGAGTGTCCCCATTCCTGTAGTAGGCTGAAGCAGAGCTTGTCCTAATCCAGTACCCAAATTATTATTACACTTATTATAATATTTATTATTATTATTGTTACATTTCAGAATAGTTCCTTTACTAACATAATGAAATTAATTATTTAATGATGACATGCCACCCCATGAAGATCAGTTGAAAGTTTTGATGACCAAAGGGGATTTAAAATCAAATTATTTTTTTGGAACACTATTTGGCTAATACATTAGGCTACTTCCACAAAGAAGTAACATGACTTCAATTCTATTAAAACTGCTGACATGGAAGTATAACTTATACAGGTTGATATTTTAAGTGCTAAGTATAGAGTATGGGTCTTACAAACTTCCATCAGCTCTGAGAGATTAGCAATATTGTAGCCAGTCAGATTTTTTAACCATAAAAATAAATTGTCTTCTGAATTAAGTTCTGCATTCAACCACAAGAGGTTGCAATGCTGTTTGTGAAAAGTTTAAATAAGAAACAAATGTAATGAATGTTAAGCAGACTAAAAGTACATTTTGGTTTTGGCTTCCATATTGGATGACATATTCAAGTCACCTAACTTGGTCACCCAAAACAAAATGTATCTTACCTTGAAAAAAATTCATGATTCCAATAATAATAAGTCATTAACAACACTACAGTGTCTTGTTACCTATTTTGTATGATTTGAGTGCAAAATTCACTTTTAAAGGGTGATTTCTCATGTACTACAAGATAAAAAAAATGCAATCTGGTTACATGGGCATTGTAGGTTTGATCCATATCTCTAAGTCAATATAAGTTTTGAAAGGCAAAACTCTAGAATTTTACTTCAATCACTGTTGTACATGTATGTACATGTTTTATTGTTTCATAACTACTATTTTAAGAGAGTTGAGGTTGCACAGCCTGCCTCATGAGCAATCAAGTCAACTCTGAAAAGCAAGCCATAGGATTTCATGGAAATTATGATTTCCATTGTTGTTTCCATGCTGTACAGTATCTTAATCCTTTGTACAATTGCTCATTTGTATTGTACTGGTATTCCCTTTCACACCAGGGTGCGATCATGGTTCTTCAAAGAAAGGAGGGTTAAAACAAAATATACACATTAATTTTATGCATTCTTGAGTTAAAGATCAAACAGCAACTTCCCTGGAAAATTTTTTCTATTTAAGAGCCCATCACAATTCTTACCAAAACAAGAGGTTTCATGTTCACGAGAGGAAAAAAAAAGCTGTGTTTTCTAAGACAGCTATGATGTACAGTTTTCCACGATGTTTGGTGGCTTGGTGTCTCTGAATCACAAATGCACGTGCTTCTCAAGCCATAAACTCAGAGACCGCTTTTTTTTTTTTTGAGCCCCTGATGGGAATCGAACCCGTGTCCTTCTTATCTCTGGTTACACTCTCTGACCACGAAGCTACGTGAACTGAGATTGTAAATTGATGGTGACTTACATTACTGGTTCGTAATTTTCATCTTTGCCTTGCCATCTGAGTCGGTGTAGCTCAGTGGGTGCAATATCTCCTTGGTGATTAGAAATTTACTGGTTTGATGGCCGTGAGGGGCAAAGAAAACGTTTCTGAGTTTTTATTTTGAGAAACTTTCTCAGTTGTGATTTTCTGGGATAAGGAGCTTTGTAGATCAATGGATGGGGCAATAGCACCGGTGGCTACCTTGGTTATGAACAATATGACAGAAAACTGTTGCAAACCTAGTCAGCTTTGTACGGTGGCCCGTTACAGCCATCGTCGCACAGTACAGTATTTCTCCCTAGAACGGTACTATCTTCGTAGTATATGGTATTTCTTCGCATAAACATGTACTGAAATTACTACGTAAAATCAGGTCGTAATGTTGGCGTTATTTTCTCAGGCTTTATTAATTTCAGTTGGTTCGTTTCCATTTGGCAACAGTTCAATGTCTGCTTCAGTCCTTGAGGTTGAATCTTCGGCCAGTAGTTTGGCCTTATTGGCAGATTCTGCCTTTCTTGCATTGGGCTTAGAGGAGTCATTGTGCTCGTGTAGCCGTTTGAGCGATTCGCTAATTGCACACATGTGTGCATTCATGTTGGTTAATAAAGTCATTAAAGGATCATTCGTGGATGACAGACTATTTATACTTTCTTTTTTTCTCAGTCGGGAACTCCACTTATTCGTCGAGGTCTTGATTTGCATCCACATTTCACATCATATTTCACAACTTCCACTCGAATATTCCAAAAGCAACTTACGCTGGTTCATTCCAGGGCTATCTCACTGGTGACTCCGAACGACTTTAACCAATGACGAAGTAGAATGAAGCATTTCTGTAGAATTAGGTTGTTTATAAAATTAACCGTCTCCATAAAGTGGAACCATCTCTGTCAAATGTAGCTACGTCCATAGAATGAGCCGTCTCCGTATTGAATGTGGTTGTATCCGCAGAATGAGCCTTCTCCGTTGAGTGAGGCAATCACATTACAATTAAGCCGCCCCTGTAGAATGTGGCTATAACCCTCGAATGAACCGCCCCCATAGAAATGGACTGTGCCATGAAGCGTGAACGGGGTTCTGAGTAATCCATCTTAATGTACACTTTGGTGTGTTGAAAGGTTGATTTGGTGGAATAATCAACTAGGTCATTTTATCAAAATTGTTGGGACAAGTTAGCTGTTGGTTAGTTCTTTTTCCATATTGGTGGTCAAACAAATTCAGGCATGTCAACATTTCTCGGATATAAGCAACGGGCGAATCTGGTGACTAGGTTTCCTTGATTTAAGAATTACCATTCACCTGCGACCTTTATGCTAAACTGCTGTATTCCTCAAAAAGTCATTTTACGATGTTGTGCGATGCAAAAAAAAAAAAAAAAACAACAACAAACTTAGAATTGTATTAAAATGTGTTAAACTATCATGCCTTTTTTCTAGTTTTATGCTGGAATTTTATATTTTTTAACTGCTTACATTCCCGCCTGGTTTGTTCATTGGTTATACCACTAAGAAATGCTAACATTCATGAATTTGTTTGTCAGCGAATTTTGAAAAAGAACCGGCCAACAGCTAACTGATTGCAGTTAGTTTGACAATACGACATTGTTTGTTATTCAGAAAAAAAAAAAAAACCCAAAAAACAACCTTTCAACACGCGAAAGTGCAAGGTGGATTATTCAGTAGCTCTTTCACACTCCATGGCACAGTTCCATTCTATGGGGGCAGATCTTTCGATGGATATTGCCTCAATTAGTTGTGCAGAGATAACCACATTCTACAGAAAGGGCTCACTTTACGGTGACGGATAATTCTACAAAGATAACCTCAGTCAACTGTGATCGTTCATACTGCGGAGACGACCTCGTATTACGGTGTAATGATGCATATTACGAAGAGAGTGTGTCGTTATACGGAGAAATGCTATACTGCGCGGCGATAGCCATAATGGATCATTGAGCTTCAAGCCAGAAACTTTCTGTCGCCAAGTCAACATTCATCATGATTTTATGGAAACCAAACTTTAGTTCAGCATTCCTGATTGCAGTCATTGACTTTACTGACCTTAGTGACCCTTAAGCGTCATATCAAGCTAGACTTTTGGATTTTATTTTGACAAATACTAAATTATTTTGTTGATCAGTATGGCACCACTAGGACGCAAAGAAGATACATAAAAGGGTATACTGTATGTTTAAATAAGTTCCAGATAAGTAATGTTTGGTAATGTTTATCAATCTCATAAATATTAAAATGTTGATCCTTTAATTTGCTAGGCAGTTGGATAAGCAGAATGTCAAGTAAAGTGAAAAGTACTATAGTTCAGGAGATAACGGAGCAATATTTTTCCGCAGTTGACTCAGTAACAGAATTAGCAGAGCAGTAGCCTGGAACACCTATAGGTGAAAGTTCCAGTAATGGTGGTGTAGAATTATCATCAAGCTTTTCCTGGAGTACTCAAATTATATTGATTTAATATGCTTTTCAGAATGAAAAGTTCAACATAACAGATTCAAAGAAGATCTATCGGGATGTGAATGTACCAGTAGTTCACCCTTTGATGTTGGCAAATGACCTTGAAGTAAGGATTAAAATTGATATGCAGTAACTTGGATGGTAATAGAAAGAGAGCAAACACTCAAATTATTTATTAAGTTGGTTTTGAGATAGTTCAAATTTTTTATGTTGTAAGATGCGGCTGGACTGAGTTGAGGTTGCCCACCTTGCCGCTGGTCTTTGTTGCGGGCTCAGTGGGTGGGCATGGCAGCGTTTGGCGGGAAAATTATGCATGGTAACGCATGTGAAAGTATGTAAATATATACTAGAAATACGTGTCTGCAACAAACCCTCGCCCACCCTTTCAAGACATCTCTCGAGAATCCAAGTAACATTGATAATTTTTCAAAGTTATCAAAAAGACAAATCGTCCTTACTATAACTGGAAGAGGTAATGCAATAAAGAAAATACAATATTTGGCCACAAATATTAACAAACCAAACTGGAAATTATTTTACATTTAAACTGTTTGTGTTCATATTTACGTTTAAAATTTCTATTCTGTTTTATTAAAACAAAACGTTTGGTGATAATAACCTTTAACTTTTTAATAAATGATAAGAGATCCATTCTGACAATTCTACTGCTTATCAATGGATGTTCATAGCAAGACCCTGTATTAGTTGCGATCTTGAGATATTTCGAGTCGTTTTCCGATCAAACTTTTCACTCATTTTGCTTTAAAAAGAGATTTTTTATTAGATAGCCAGGCTTTCCGTCTTGAAATCGGATCATTGTCAAAGGTTACCGGTAGGATATCAGCATCACAGACAGCTCATGAGTGAATTTTTTTTTTTTTTTTTTTTTTATATTTTTTGTCTTAAAAAACTGATAAATTCTATATTATCTCAAAGTTGGTTAAAAATGTCTATTAGAAGTGCTATGAAGAAGATTTATGCTAAATATTCATCCGGAGGTACAACACTTTGTTGACGAAGATGAAACGAATTACGAAACGGACGAAATAAACAAAGAAAACATGAATGAGTTTTGCATTTTTATCGCTGACCAAAAATCGAAAAATACAAAACATAAAACAAAATACGACAAGCAAACCTTGTGAGAGGCAAGTAAAAGTCGTACTTTTTCCACGGTAAAACATCAATAAAAAAGAAAAATGGCGTACAAACCTGCAACTCTTGCGTATTTTCAAATAAGCATTCAGTGGCACCCCAGTACAAAGGGTTCAACGGTAAATTTACACAAAGACGACTTTAAACTTTCTTGAGAGGTTTTAAAATCCTGATGAAAATATTACTGGTCGAATACGGTAAAGGTCATCATGCACAAATCACTCTCGAAGTCAGAAAGACTGAAGCGGACAACTGTTTTGCCGAAGGATAATTTGGTGACCAAAATCAAGTAGCTTTGCAGCGAGTTACCTGGTGGCTGTTTACCTTGCATTTTTGTTTCGAGCCAAAAATACATCCTAACTTCTTCAGTGGGGTGACCTTTCATGGGGTAAAAATCCTGATTGAGGCGATGAAATCTTTGTGTGGAAAGTGGAGAAAGCATTCAAAGACTGTCATGGCCTGGACAACTTTTCTGCACAATGAGTGTGCTATCCCACTTCTCAAACAATTGACCATGAACGCTGTCCGGGTAAATATTGCAAAATGTTCAAAAGTAATCGTCCTACAGAGATGAATGAACCAGAATCTTTATTCCACTTTACCAATCAACACCAGCGAAATCCAGGCGATAATATTTGGTGCAAGAAGTCTCCCTTAGGGAAGAATTATATCGGGAAGCTACTATATATATACATATATATATATATATATATATATATATATATATATATATATATATATATACACATATATATATATATATATACATATATATATACGTGAACGTTTAGGTTTACGAAATGCAAAGAGGGCTCAATAACGCAAAGAAAGAGCAAATGGGATTATATCGCTTACCTCAAAAAGTCACTACAGCCTGTTACTTTTTACGCTTACTTTTTGAGGTAAGCGATATAATTACATATATATATATATATACATACATATATATATATATATATATATATGAATTTGATTATTTGGAATGAAAAGACAAAAAGTATCGTGGGCAGATGAAATCTATTTACTTTTTTATTATCTACAATCCCGTTTACATTGTAACATTTTGGGCACGGCACGGCAAATTAGCCGTGCCGAGACCTACATATACAGAGGTGCTCGGCACGTCTAAATTTTCGGTCACGGGTACCAAAATATAAGAAGTTCACACTATTCATACTGTGAAAATCACCCGTGCCGTGACCAAAAATAGCAGCACCCGTGCCAAAATTTTAGCCGTGCCGTGCCCAAAGTGTTAACAATGTAAATGGGGTTTACATTTAATCAGTGGCGTACCGTGCTACAATGTCGCCCCGGGGAGCCAGCAAAGATTGCCTCCCTTTCCCCAATACAACAATTGATTTTATTGTACGCCGTTTTGACCTCTAATTTAGTTTTAATAAGCGCCGCGGCGTTTATTCGATTAAATATGGTAGTTCGGATTTCGGAAGATTTGTCATATGTTTTTTTTTCGTTTTAATAAGCGCAAAATTGCCGCCCCTGTGGAAGGTCTACCCGGGGCGCTGCGCCTCCGCCCCTCCCCCCTAATCCGTACGCCACTGCATTTTATCAGGGTAGGGAGTGGGGTTAGGGTTAGATTGTGGATTTGGTCTGGAAATAATGCTTGACATTGAGTATGCTTGACATTGGTAATGCTTGACATTGGTAATGCCATATTCAACAGATATTGTGGCATTTTCAATCTAACTATTAGTAACTAAGTATATATGTCACAATATTCGTGAAGTCATATTAAAAGCCCTTTAAGGGTTTTCGTATTTGCAAGAGGTTTCCTTTCTGTTTCTCCGCAGTACGCCAGTCAAAAATAACTTGAGAGGTAAAAACGACCCTTCTTTGAAAAATTCTGCGTACGCTCCTGGTTATATACATCTGTATATTTAATGGCTGAATTACTTGATTAATCAACCGACTGATTGAAAGATGATTGAGTGATTGATTATTGGTTATAGACTGATTGACGGTAGACTGACCGACTGACCGATTGATTACTTGATTGGTTGATTGATTGATTAATTGATCGAGTGATTAATTAATTCACTGATTGATTGATTGGTTGGTTGATTGGTTGGTTGGTTGGTCGGTTGGTTAGTTGATTTGTTGATGAATTGATGGTTGTTTAGGCAGCTGGCTTATCGTTAGGTGGTTATTGGCTGGCTGATTGATTAATTGATCGACTGATTTAGTTATTGGCACAGGTACTTTGTTATTTTGTTGACAGCCTAGTATCTTATCTTTCAGTCTTCTAACAAAAAAAGAAAGATTGATGAAGAAGAATCAATAAATACGAATTCTACGCAAAACGGTGAGCGATAATTCTCCTTACCAGATATTTTACGACCTTTTTGTAATTATACCTCGTACATTTAACCTGCTAATCGTCCCGTGTTGCTTCAGACCACTCATTTGACATCAAGCACCACACCCCAGACATGGAAAACTGTTGATGGTTAGGTAGCTTGTTTGTCTCCAATGTACCTAACGGGTTCGTTGACACATGTATTTAACCCCGCCATTTTTTATGAAAGTTTTCCACTTAAATGGAAAATTGCTAAAGTTATACTAGGCTGTAAGAAGGCTGAGAAAATGAATTTGACGCTTTTCTCCTTATCTTCATTCTTTCTGTAGTCAATAGGATGTTCGAAAAAGTTTTGTTTTAGCACTTATACTAATATCTAACGACCAATAATTTACTGCCAAGCCCGCAGTTTGGCTTTAGGCAATTCAACTCAACAACACCTACCCTTTTAAACTGTGCGAATGAATGGTATGTAAACATGCATTCCTAAAGATGGTCGTTTTGTTGACCTTAAAAAGGTTTTTGATACGGTAAATCAAGATATTATGATACGTAAACTAGAGTTGTGTGGCACGAGGGAGGGTCCACTGGAAACCTTGTAACTACAGTAATTGTTTTCAAAAGCGTCAAATGAATTAAGCCTTTCTGGGTCAAGCGAAATTACCTAAGGGAATCCGCAGGGATCAATACCTGGCCTGCTTATATTTCTCATATATATATATATATATATATATATATATATATATATATATGAACGATTTGCCAAACTGCTATAATTCTACAACAGCTCGACTTTTTTTCTAATAATACTACGATAACTGCAACCGGTAAAACAATTGAGGAAATAGAAAAGGTCAACAGTCGTGATCTGACAAATGCAAAGGGCTGTCTGTTTGAAAATAAACTAAGCCTTTACGTTACCCAAACGTAGTACATGCTAATCGAATCATGTGTTATTCGACATTTATCTAGACCGCCTGATATTATTAATGGAGACCAGTCTGTCAATAGAGTCACTAATTATAAGATACTTGGTGTCTTTGTTGACCCAGAAAACGATATTGATTGTACAGGAAACTACATTTCTATCAGAATTATAAACGGTCCTCGGTCCCCTTGTTGACAGCAAAATATTTTGTCTAGCGTATAATATTCCCTTGTGAGGCCATGTTTTGAATAGTGCAGCGTTGTATGGAACTCGCCAGTTAATGTCGTTTTTGAAAAGCAGAGGAATATCAAAATAGGGCAGCTAGAATTATAACGAAACCAGGCAATGCAGCAGGACAATATGAAATTGCTCTAAATTCGCTTTGATGGTCGAGCCGACATGAACAGAGAGCGTAAGCAGAGTCGAAACTGATGTACAAGGTGTTCCATAATCTTATACCAAACCGAAAATTGAGTTCTCCAATAAAAAGCTGTAGTTATGACAGTGCAACTACCTGAAATCTTCACCTAACGTAAGTGAAAGAACTTCTTCAAATCGGTTTTGCGATCAGACGGTGTGCTTTATTAGCCGGTAACCTCCTTTGCTTTAGGTATTGATGATGATTTTAACATTGGATATATAAAATGGTAGTGGTTATGGTAGTTACTGCATGGCAAGATTGTTTTTGTATTTTGTACACACCCAACATGGAAACGAGCGCTCAGCTGTTGGGATTAGCGTATTTAAACAAATAAAGATTGACTGAATGATTTAGTGATCTAAAACTGCAAAGCCTAGTATCTGTTGCTTATTTTAATGCAGATATAACGCATTTGTTGGCTTAAGATACCAGCAAAAAGTCGAAAGATAACAAACATTTGTTTTTATGATGTATGTTTGCCCAGGTACAAGCCTCGAAATAAATCTTGGAAATCTACCGGTCACATTTGCCTTTTGCCCTTTACTTTTTTCCTTTTGCCTTTGTTGCCTATTAACACTACATTCTTTTGCTTGGATGCAATAGTCACGGTCATCGCTCGTTTTTCAGCACTTTCACTGCTTTTCGGCGGTGTCGTGAAAAAAGAACTCACTTGTGCTTGTTTTTGATCCGCGTTTCACTTTTCACCAGCAAAAACTTACTCATATTTCTCACATCACCAGAACACGTCTGGCACTTTCCAAACCTATAATTTTCTTCGCTATAGCCAAGAACACACAACACAAATGGTCACCGCACATTATGCAAGAATATTTAGTATTCCGACGACGACAGACAGAACAATTGTTCTCCATAGCGGCTAGCAAAGAGTGAGGACGACTGCTATGTTCCATGAGGTATCGCGCACTAGTGTGACACTGTAACCTGAGATGTAATTGTTTCAAATGGGGGAATTTCCGTAATGGTTCTGGCGTGTTAAGGTGCGAGAGATCAGCTTTTTCCCGAACTAAATGTCCACAGCGATAACGAAAGTAACATTTTCCTGGAAAAAAGGCTCGATCTCATTCGCATTTTTTGAGGGAAAAAAATAGCCGGTCATGGATGACCTGCAAACGACGATATTTGTCGGTCAAACAGGATAGTTTTACCTGTCAATGACTGGTGACCGGTACTAATTTCGAGCCTTGCCCAGTTATACCATGGCTAGGTGACTAATTCAAGGTCTCAATCTTTGTCTGTGAAAACGCTAAAAATTAGAGAACCAGGTTGATTGTCAAGTGCTTCTCAAAATATGTTTTGTAACGTGTCATCTGCCTCCCGCACATCTTAATAAAATAAGCCTGTCCAATTAAACAACTCAGCCTCTTCGTTTATTTACAGTCCCTAGCTGCCGTGTCTTATATAAACAGTATCTATTCAGCCTATGTTTCCAGTGAGTATATTTCACATCAGATTTGCGAATTTTGTAGGTCCGCTCAAAGCCATTCCTTTGAACGAGGTAAGAATCCTTTCCTACTATATAGTGAATCTCTTCTTAAGTCAGAATATAGGTTATTTAAGTTTAGTTTTATTTTTGAATATCCAGGTCCTCGTGGGTCTTATCGAATGTCTAAAACCTGAAATTAAAGATCTGATGCAAAATTGTAACACAGTGAGTGAATAAATTTTACGACAGCTTTTACTTACTAGAAATATAGTGGCTTCATGACTTTACATGATGTAGGAATGCGCGGTGTACACTCAACAGTTTCAACATATAACTGAATCAAGTAAATGTCCAGTGGCAGTGCACCGTTAAATAACCTTCTCCCTTTATATATATTTTTTCCACTGAAGTCTACATTCACTTGCTAACTTCCCGGTTCTTTCTCTATGAAACAAGTTTGCACCAGTTTGGATCTAACGGTTGTCTAAAGTTCTTAAGAACTGGTTACTGCTAGCATGTGGTCGCCAGCAAAGATCTGAACAGACTGAGCAATGTTCCGCCACAACGTTTTCCAAGGTGTATGCCCAAAAAGAGTTTAATGGTTTTCTGGCTAGTAAAGTTAGGTTTGCATTCTTTGTTCAGGTCAAAACTTGGATCCAACTACTGATCCCGCGCATAGAAGATGGCAATAATTTTGGAGTTTCAATCCAGGTATACCACTAAATATCATTAAGATATTGGCTTACATAATATCCCATCTTATTTGTAAAAGCTATTTCTTTACCCGCAAAATCTTGACTCAAAAGGAGCGAAGTGAAGAAATTTCCGACTAAAACTGTCGCACTAGTGAGCTATTAGCAAGCAATCTATCTAACAGACCATCGATATGATCCTAATGGTGCTGTCTGTGCTAGCGCTACAGTACGCCGTAGCAAACAAATATACTGGAAGAAGTTGGAAATTACTCATAATCTCCCTGACAGGCCTCTACACTTTGCATATTTAGGACAGGCCTCTCAACTGATCCAATGATTACGGTATTTTAGCACTCGACAGTTGTAAGTAACACCATGACATGAGGGAAATTAGTGATTAAATATCCCCGAAAGCCGAGGGAGGTTTGCGGAAGTGCCGAGGGTGTTAGCCCGAGGGACTTTCACAAACCTCCCGAGGCTTGAGGAGACATTTAATCACTCGTTTCCCCACATCTCATGGTATTAGTTTGTAATACCATGATGACCGACGAAATTTATTTGATATTATTTGAAGTTCTTTTTGGGAGGTTAGTATTGTTCATGGTGGATACCAGCATGTCTACGAGTGATTGTCCAGGCGCAAATCGTAACTTTAATATAAATCGCAATGTCCAACAAAGTGTGCGAAGTATCGCCATGTGTAAACATTAACAAATGGTTAAACAAAGAAGGTTAGAAGAGTTTAAATCATTTATTGACTAACGTTTCGTCCCCACAAGCAACATCATCAGAGTGGAGTTCAGCGACGAAACGTTAGTCAATAAATATGTTTTAAACTCTTCTAGCCTTCTTTGTTTAACCATTTGTTAATGTTTACATGTGGCGATACTTCGCGCAATCTGTGAGTACCAGCACTTGTATAAAATGAGTTGTTCAATGCTTAAATTTAAAAGCATTATTTGATGTTCGCTCATGCATGCTAATAAGGGAAAATTAGTAAAAGTATGCATGCTGATGTGGGAATTTAGATTAAATCTAGCCTTGAGAGCAATAGAATCGGAGGTCATCATGGTATTAATTTAATAAAAACGCGGTGAAAGACAGTGATAAAACCAAGTCTGTAGCTGGGATATGTTAACAGGCTGTCGGTTTGACGAGAAGTACACGTGCAACAATATAATAGATTAAACGTGTGACGTGAGATCTTCCCCTGATATATGACAAAAGTTATTAGGTCATATTTCAAGATCTTTACCCTTAATAGCCAGCGTTTCTGAGACTCTTATTATTTCATAATTTAGGCTTGTTAAAAAGACTCGTGTCGTTTAATGGCTGGAGCAGTGCCCCAGTCATGCAAAGGTTAGGTAACTAAATAACCTGGCCGTGGTCATTCTCCATATTCCTAGTATCGCCATATGTCGAGGATTCTACATCTCCCCTGCAAGCTTGGTAGTTAACATATTGAGCAGGTTTTACTTAAAGACTTGGATGAATTGCCTACTCCGAAATTAGTAAAGCACAGGCATTTGTAAAAATATAGGCAATAACATTTACTCTAGAGTCAGGTCTTTGCAGCCGCACTTCAGATGCGCTCACGACACCGAACTCGGACGGGATTTGCACTGAAAAGGGGCTGAAATTCCAGCGATGTGAATAAAGTCGGCCTGGACCAGGACTTGAATTGAGTTCACTTGTTTGAGGTGGCCAGAGAAAGGGTGAAATTGGTGTCGATCAAATGTAAAGGCAGGTGGTTTTGTCTTGCACTTGAAAGGGACAGCTTTCCTTGGTGAAGTCGTCATCTAAAGTTAGTGGAAAGCAATGAGCGCTGGGATGTTTAGAATTTTAAAACACTGAGAGGTAATCTGAGGCTTGAAAAGCTCTTTTAAAAGTCCAAACGCAGTCCAAACCGGTAACGAGTACACAACCAATTCAGCTCTTTTAAAAAGTCCAAATGCGGTCCAAACCGGTGAGGTGATCACAAACAATCCAGCTCTTAAAAAAAATCTGAACGGAGTCCAAACGTCGTCCAAAGGCAACGTGAACGTGACCGACTTAACTTTTTGAAAGTCCAAACGCTTGCTTTAAAGATGGTGGAGGCCGGATTTGTGAGGCTCCGCCTCCACTAAGAGCGCCTGCTTCGCAGGCTACATTGCGAGGGGTTAAAGTAGTTAAGTAACGAAAACGTATTTGAAGTGTCAAGTATCAAATTACATTTCTTGGCCATTCAATGTAGGAAGATATCCTCGGGGAAGTAACTCGCATCGAAGCTGAGGCTGTATCATTTTTGGATCAAATATCAAGGTACGTGGTAACATATTTATTTTATTTGACAATATTTATTCGACAATATTTTAAATGTCATGTTATTCCATATAACGGCTATTTTATATGCTTGATGCTAGTCCTCTTACAAGTATGCGCAGGAACAAGGATCCGTAATAAACCGTATTCATAATCCCCTGCAGTTTAGATACTCGTGTTCAACTTAAGTAACCCACCTCACCTTATATGGGAGCAAAGATGCTCTGGAATCACAAGCACGAAAACAAGGCCGCACCCCTATTGGTTTAGGAGTAAGTTTAGGGTTACGGTAGTCCAAACCGTAACCCTAAATGTAACTCTAAATGTAACTCTAGTCCTTACCCTAAAAGGTCAGCGGTTTGTAAGCGTCCACTAAACTGCACTCTAGCCCATTTGACTAACAATTATCAAAAAACGTAACAGTTTTTATGAAGTTAATAACACGTATTTGTTAATTTCCAATATTAAAGGCTAATTGAAATTGTTAAACAATTTTGGTTAAGACATATTACAGAGTGGTTGTAGGACTTCTTAAGCCGTGTTTATTATGCTTTAGGTATTTTATTACCCGCGGAAAAGTAGTGTCGAAGGTCGTCAAATATCCTCACGTGGTATGTACTCAAATAGTATTTACTAGTATTTCATATATCTTTGCATGCTTGCGGAGACCTAAGCACAAATGGAAATTCAATCGAGCTGCACGCATACAGAACTGCTTGTACTGGTGTCATTGTGCTCTTACTTGTGATGCCATTTTCAAATAACCGAGAAGTGAAGACGCGCTGTTGTCCCTGTATACAGGCATCGATATGTCTCGTGTACTAAGATTATTTGAAGTTTCTTTTATGGCATGAAACGTGTTTCGGCATTTCTTCGGCCGATACTATTTTGTTTGTTTGATAAACCTTCACACGTCAAATGAGGGTTTGCCGATGCGAAAAGCTTGTTGCAAATATTGGCGAAGGTAGAGACCAGTTGCATTTCTCTCCAATCGTTTTCCAAAATGTTAGGCATATTTCATACAGCCAAACGAGAGTTTGTCCCCTCGTGTTTGAAACGTCTGTCTAATCGCGTGAAAGAAACCTTAGCACTTACACTTACAGTTAAGGACCCAGTTACACGGAACGATTATTGGATATGATTGTTCATTCTAATGTTTACAATGTTGTCTCAAGGACACAATTCCTGCTCACAATTCGCTGGACAGTTTTCTTCTGAACCAATAATTATTTTCTTTGCATGTAGATGGACTATCGAAGGACAGTGGTCGAACTAGATGAAAAAGAGTACATTAACTTAAAGCTTTGTTGCTGTGAGCTGAAGAACCATTATGTAAGTTTGTACAACACATTTAATTCTATGTATATTTTCATTAGTCATTCCTCCTGATCTATTAAAAGATAGCTGCAGAGACGATGGCGCTAAAACCGCGAAACAATCGAAACTCGTCACTTGATATAAACTCCTTTTTGTCTGTCCGATTGTGTTCGTAAACCACTCGAAAGCGAAATAAAATTTTTAAAAAGTTGAAACAACTTTGCCATATCAACTCGGTAAGTTTGAAAAATTTGAGCTGGAAGAGCAGCCAATCACTTTCCAACGCGGTCGGGTTAGTCCGGATTCGATTTATATCCTGTACACACACTTTGGTTGGACGGGCCTAATTTTCTCTCCAAGTACAGAGACACTCAAGCAATTTTATATTTGTCAAATAGACATGCAAATGTTAAGCGACCTGGTCATCTCCCGAATAAATGGATCCCGGGTACGTAAGGACTAGTACCGTGGCACCGCGCTACGCGTGGTGGCCTAGGGGATAACCACAGAGATCATATATTAACTGGATGGGGCATTTAGCTAAATGCAGTGAACTCAATTTCCATATCTGGAATGCTAACTGGCTAATGAAAAGTGAAGCTAAGATGACCGCCCATGGAGGCCAATTTTCGACGTCAGTTTTAGTCTCCCGCGCGACTTTTTACATTTTCTGACGAGTTTTCTTTGAAAATACACACAAAACATGTCTTTAAAATATAGAAATAAGTTTAAGAATTTTAAATATATTTCCAGAAAGTCAAATCGAGTTACAGGTTATATATTTTCACGAAAATAAATTACCAAACATACGAAAAACCTGATAAAACGGTCTCAAAAAATTACTTGAAACTACTACGCACAAGTCCTTTTTTACCGTTAGTTTACCATCTTCAGACAATTTAGTACACTTTTTAGGCCACACGGCAATAATGAAACCTTTTAAATACTCGATTATGTAAAATATGGTCCGGTAGTATTTCGTCTAAACACTTTTTCTATGGTTGGGAATGTTTTCGAAGCCGAACCAAACAAAAATTAAAGATTAAAGTCGTGGAAAGGACTGGAACTGACGTACAAGACCGCGAAGAGGACTGAAACTGACGTTCAAAATTTCCCTTCATGGGCGGCCATTTTGGCTCATAGAACTCTAAAAAGACTGGAACGATACCTGCAAACTGTATTTTGAAGCCAGCGTGGAGGCCGACGGGTGAGGCTATTCTGCACGCAGTTGATGTAGTGACGTCATACCGACAATTCGTTCGGAAAGTCTTCGTAATTTACGAGAAAGCAGTTTACTGTTAAAAATTGTTAAATTTTCCTCTAGGCGAATATGCCTACTGGAAAACAGCCTTTAATATGACCTGTCGCTAAGCAGCTTTGAGGTGATTTTTTAAATCTGGTCATGGATGAAAGAGCAGATGGATAGCATACATAAGTAGTTGATATTATAAGGTGTTTATCAAAGAATTCTGACAGGTGATGTCGTGAATTATCTGGTTGGTTGCCACAGGCGGCTGTCTTGTTTCAACCAAGCGGACTTGCGAGGCAGCAGGGTATGATAAAATTCCTCCTAAGCTGTTAAGAGATTCAAATGACATTATGGCACCATCTTTTGCAGCAATTTTCGATTAGTCGATTTTAACAGGTATTTTGCCTGACGATTTAAAAGTTGCACTTATTTCACTCGTATGTATTTGGTGATAAAGCAGATTGTAACAATTATAGGCGTATTTCTGTTCTCTCAACAATGACTAAGGTTTTTGAAAAACTTGTCTCTAAACAATTGTTTAAATATCTGGAAGCCAATAACATACTCTTCTCAACAGGCAGGTTTCAGGAAAAATCAATTCAAGCAGACCTTCTTAATAGTTCTTAGTATTTCTAACAAGTGGTTGATAAACATGGACCAAGGGTATCTAAATGGAGTAATTTTCCTAGATCTTAAGAAAGCCTTTGATTCTATTGACCACAATATTCTGTGGATGAAAATGAAGCTCTGTGGCTTAACTGAGCATTCCTTGAAGTGGTTCAGATCTTGCCTTACAAATAAAATCCAAGTGTGCAAAGTTGATCATGTACAATCTAAGCAGACCAGCATAAAATATGGAGTACCAGAAGGTTCTACATTGGGACTATTACTTTTTTATTTATGCTAATAATTTGCCTAATTACCTCACTTGCTCTACCACAAGTATGTTGCATCCACAGAATGCAAATTGATAATAGAAGTTGAAGATAAATTAAATACTGATTTGGAGAATGTACATCAGTGGTTAATGGAAAAAAGTTTACATCAAATAAGTACAAAACAGAATGTATGGCTATTGGTTTCAGGCAAAAGTTAACTAATATAGAAAGGGCCTCTGAAATTAAATTGGGTGGCATCAGTATCAAAAGTGTTAAATAGTCTAAAACACTAGGAATTATAATTAATAATCAACTTTTATGGAACAAAGTTTCTAAAGGTATTGGTTTTTTGGTGCCCAAGTATACATTAACGCTTATGATGCTCTGATTCTACCACACTTTGATTACTATAGTCTAGTTTGGGATAATTGTAGTGATTATCTCCTGGACAAAGTATAGAAAATGCAAAATAAAGCAGCTAGGATAGTTAAAATACACAACGACGGTAACTCCAAAAATTGATAGCATATTTAATTTATTCTACGCTTCGACTACTGAAGATGACTAAAGCCTAGTCGAAACGTAGAATAAATTAAATATGCTATCGATTTTTGGAGTTACCGTTGTTGTGTATTTTATCAAAATACTCAATGGTTCCCGCAATTTCTAGGATAGTTACAGGTCGATCGTATGAAGTCAGGTCTAATGATGTATCGAAAGAGTTAAACAGGCAATCATTAAAAGAAAGAAGGATACACCAAAAAAGAATATTCATTTACAAAGAAATAATATATAGCCGGAAAGCAGAACGAGCATGTTTGAACTGAGCAATAATGGAAACTACGAACTCCGAAGTAATGACTTAAATTATGCACTTCAAAAACCAAATACTAATTTTCTTAAAAGAAGTATCAGTCAGCTGTAACAATTTGGATTTGAACTGTTCAGATTCGTGGCGAATTTTGCTCGCAGTACGGGCACTGCCCGAGAACTTTTCGACACGTTTCGTTATTTGTCGGTATGACGTCACTACATCAACTGCGTGCAGAATAGCCTCACCCGGAGGTTGACATGTTGGTCAAATTGCAAGTCATCCCAGTCCCTTACGCGATAAAACACGCTACTTATTGTGAAAAACTTCACCCAAATTTCGGATTTTTTGACAGTTTTCTTTTTTATCTTTAGTAAGTGGAAGACAATGTCGGTAGGACTGCATATTTGTTAGGATTAACTGTCCATCAAAAATAAAAGTTCAATACAATTTTTTCCCACGCGTGTTTTTGACCCACATGGCTGCCCCCATGTCGGCTTCATTCAATCGTGAGGCCTGGTATGACGAGGTATCGTTCCAGTCTTTTTAGAGTTCAATGTCTTGGTTTCACTTTTTGCCCGAGCGAATGTCTGGGAGTTAGCATTCTAGATATGGAAATTGAGTTCACTGGCTAAATGTCACTCAACCGCAGGCGACAAATTGACGGCTGCCATATTGGATAAATTGGGGAGTAAACCAAACAAAGTCCGGATAAAATGGTCATGGTCAAAATACACTTCACTTTTGTCTCTTGTTTATGTTTTCAAAACTGAATATAAAAGGTTTAAGACGAAAATAATAACCGATTAATAACCAGGAAAGTAGATTTTCTGCTGTAAAGTTAATCAAAGCAAACACGAAACAAATCCCTAAACATCAGTTGTTCGAATTTGAAGTTCTCGAACAAACGGAAAAAAGCCTGGAGAAGAACAGTTTGCTCCCACTGAACTGTATTATAATTGGAAGGCTAACTGCCACTCAAATTGCTAATCAAAGAGTGAAGCCAAAAATGGCGGACATGGAGGACTTTGGACGTGAATTTCAGTCTCTCCACGGTCATCTATGGCGTCAGTTTCAGTCTCTTGCGCGGTCATCGTGGACGTCAGTCTTGAAAAACCATAAAACGCTAAATCGTGTTTCTCAATGCTTCTTCAACATAACTTATCCAAAAAAAAGCAGACAAATTTTAATTATTCCAAAGAATATGGTCCAGAACTGGTATTTCACAATGAGTGGGTAAAGTGTACTATCTACCAGTTTAAATAAACTGTCGAAAATACGATTTCAGTGATGACGTTGCGTTTCTTGGCTGACATTTATAATGATCGCGTAGGATACTGAAACCGATGTCCAAGATAACCGCGTGGGAGACTAAAATTGACGTCTAAAAGTCTCCATGTCCGCCATTTTTGGCTTCACTCTTGGGTCCAGCGATTGACTTGATTTAGCGTTCCAGCTATAATACAGTTCAGTGTTTGCCCCTCAGTTTTCTCAAAATGGTGGCGTTCAATTTGATCCCAATTTTCGGCCCCGATCCCCTTTCTAGTTTTCTATGATCTCTATGCGGATGACAGGGCTAAACAATCATTTATACCGAGAGCGGCCTGGTTGGACTTTTTTAATTGAAATACTTTTATAATATTTTAGAATAATTTAGTCTTAGTAGGTAGTTTTAGAATAAATTTAGTCTTAGTTTGTAAACAATAATCATTGTACAATCCTTCTATTTTGTACTTAATTACACTATTAAATTGACTGTAATGCCACTGTAATTCTAGGCCAAGAGTGGTAAATAAAATCTATTACTAGTATTACTATTAGGGCTTGTCTTGTTATCATTCTCAAATTATTTCTTACACTCGCTGACTTGACGTACTTCAAGTTATTTTTATTTATTTTATAGTTATGTCTTCACGATTCCATAACGAAGAACATGGAAAAAATTAAGAAACCACGATCATCGAATACAGATTCCTTATACTAGCCGCTGACCAGGCGCTTCGTCCTTCAGCGGTAACGCTCCTATGGCGCCCAGTCTCTAAGTTCAAATACCAGCACTTTTCAACGAGCCCCGTCTGACACTGAAGATATTTTTACGTAAGATAAATTTTTCAACAATGTAATTAATCTTCGAAATTTATATTTATGGGTTAAATAATGCCAAAAAGAAAAGGTCAGCTAATGAACTTTCGCAAAAGTCTTCTATCGGACTTCAGGACGATAAAAGATTTTCGCTTGAAGGGTTGTGTTGTGCTTTTTGTATTTGGCAATTTTATTTCACTCTTTACTTCTTATTTTCAGCTCTTCATGTAACTTAAGAAGTAGGGGAGATTATTTTCGAAGTAGACGGCAAAGTAGAGAATCGTGACATTTTATTGATTTTGTCATCCGTCGGCTCTAATTTAAAGGGTTGTATTCCATACCTCATAGGCTCAGACCTCCAAGTTTGTTTTGGAATTGTGAGTATGTGCCGGATCCGGATTCCGGTGTCGGGTAAAATCTGGCTCTCCAATCGTATCCGGTGTCCGCTCAAATTTTACCACTTTTTACCGAGCTTTCGTGAGGAGCAAACTCGGGGTAAAAAGTATTTGTGGATACGCCTGTCAGTATTTGACTATTACAGTCTGAAAGCTACAGAGACAGTTGTGGTGTAAAATTAGAAAATGACTAGAACATTAAACTATTAACCCAATTACATGTCTGGTTTCAATTTCAAATAAATATATGGCAAATATACGATATACCTTGCTTTATTTCCTTACATAACCCCTTTTATTTCCTTTCTCATGAGTGAAGACTGGTAGTTATCCGGTATACGAATTCAGGTAACTTGCCATCTGAATTAATCCAGTAAAGGGTAAAATGGTATCCGGGATATCACTGGAATTTATACACATCAGCACTGCTCGTAAATTAAGGTCACAGGTGTGGAACCGAAATTTAGAGTGTTGAATTAATGAAGGAAACTCTCAGTAACACACATACGAGACCTGTTGCAAGTTTGGGTGGGAATCAAACCAAAGACCCAAAAAAACTGGTCCTGTGTTTTATCGAGTAAGTTATGAAGGCCTTTGCCGGAAGCCTGGTCGGCAAGGTATGGTGGTGCTGCAGGTCGAGAGAATTAGTTATGCTTCAAATAACGAACATTTACGATACCATGATCAATACCATTAAGTTAAAGGTGTGGATCGTTAACGCCAGGTTAGACATACGTAATTCATTTCACTGGCATTACCACCATCGTATGTTCTCAACTCGTACACGACCTTCCAGCAAAGGCCTTCCTCACAACACAGAACTCTATTATAACTGGAAGGGTGACTCTAGTCAGCAACTGGAACCAGAGAACGATTAAAACATTCGTGGGTCCTAGGTACAGGGAAATTTCGTGGGTCCTATAGATCCCAGCTAGATCCACTCTCTTTTTAGGGCTTCAGCTTTAAATGTTATCGATAAGATTTTTATAGCTCTATTGAATGCGAACAGCAATTGCATGAATGAATCGTTAAAGTTATACAAGAAGTCAAGAACAGTCTTAACAAGCAAAACAGTGCTACCAGTGGTGGATTTAGGTGGGGGCGCATCGGACGCGCGCTCCCCCTTTGTGATAAGTTGACGTATGACGTTTTTTGCTCAGGTACAAAACACAAGTATTAAACATGTCGACTACCAAGAAATTCAGCTTCAAACAACACCGGAAACGACAGTAGCATAAAAATACTTCCATTAAAACGGCACATAGTGGAAATGAATTTGTAAAAAAATTTTGCGCTCCCCTTTCTCAAAGTTCTGGACCCGCCCCTGACTACTTTACCAGTCTGCCCCTAGTAACACGCACATTAGTGAATATTAGTAATGTTTCTCAGGGAATTCCGATTACAGCATAATGATGTTCATTATACAGTTTTACTAAGTATTTTCTTTATGGCAAAAGAACTAATCGTATTAACTGGGATTGAACGCATCATCTCCGATTCTATAGATAGGAATGTGGGTGGCAACAAACACGACTGACCCATGGTTGAGCTCTGCTAGTCCTTGATACGTTTCAATACGGAGCAAGATAAGTAAAGCAAAATGATCGTGTGGGAGATGTAAAGTTCATGCATAATGCACTTTAAGTTCATAACGCATTTTCCGTCTTTATGGATCGATTTCACGGTAAGCCAAATAGCCAATTCCTATCATCAAGTGGCAAAAAAAAAAAAAAAGAAGAACGCCAATATCGGCAATATGGCCGCCAGATGAATCGATCAGTGTCAGTCACGGCACACCTACGCAGTTTTTTCAGTCTCATTCTTTTAACGTGTTTGTGCATTTGTTTGTTAGGTTCCCTGTTTAAAAACATTTACGTTAATAAATATATATTAGCATAATGAATAATCGAATACATATCTCTTTCCAGGAGGAGAGCTGTCCCTTTGACGAGTAAAATCGTCTGGCGTTAGCCAGAGTAAAATAATAGAAGAATAGGGTTAATAATAATTAATAACAGAAAGAATAGAATTAAGAATTCAGTCATTTAGACGTATTATTTGACCATCAACAAGGCTGGTCCAGCGTAGGCAGCGGCCCAACAACACAACACCTAGGGAGGGATTCTGTTTCAGATTGTGGCAAGCGAGAATCCCTCCCTTGGTGTTGTGTTATTTGAACATCGATCAAAAGTACGTCGTCCTGTTTTCGTCAAAGTTTGAAAAATCGCAAAAAGGTAATGTTTATTTATTCGGAAAATCAGTCTTTCTTTTGTATTTCTCTCGAAAATACATTATGAATCCTTTCATTCCTTTTAACTCTGTTTGAATACTCTTATAGCCTTCACTTGTAGTTTACCCCGGTCAAAACTCATGTAAGATTTGCAAGCTATCAAGTACGAATCCCTAAACGATAAATGTGTCTGTTCTTAGTTATCTCATTCTAAAATGAAAACATAATACTAATAGCCACATAGACAAACGTCTTCGTGGGCCCTAGTCACGTGCCTATAGTGCCTATTGGTTAATCCGCACCAGACTGGAACATTGAAGGAAGGCTAACTTCAGCGAATGATTTTGATAAATGATGCAGGGCCAATTCTGGTTAATGGTTGGACCAAAAGTTGAAACGAAAAATTGATTACAGAGGTACATTTTTGGACGACAGTCTCTCGAACGGTCAGTTCAATATCAATTCAATTGATGTTGATATTTGTCAAACTGATGTCCAAATGACCACGCAAAGGACTGAAACTGGCAGCCGAAAAGCCTCCCATGTCGGCCATTTTTGTCATCACGTTTTGACTGTATGTTAGTTATGTCAGCGGGGTACGAAGATGGTTTTTTATAGGGGGGCACCAAAATTAGTAGACTATTGGGGGCGTCAGGTAGCTATCGCCGAAGGCGTGAGCCGTTTCAGCTAGGGGTCCGAGGCCATGCTCCCCCGGAATATTTTGAAATTCTAGAGTCTCAGAAAAGCCATTTCTCGCATTTTGGGAGAGATTTTTGACAATTTTAAGGGTTAGAAAATGTTATTCAAAATGTTATTGAATTAAGTGATAACCTATAACCTGATAACCTAGTGATAACCTTATCTGGCCACCGAATTATTAGGGAGGCGCCAGTCCCCCGCTCCCCCTGGTTCCTACGCCTACGTATGTAGTTTTATTAGAGTTATGTGGTTCATACTACGTTGTGGCACAACATTGTCGCAGGAGTTTAATTTCGCGGATTGTCAATTTTTCGAGTTTTGGGGAACAAATTATCGCGAATTTGCATTTCGGGTTTTACTGCTGGGAACGAATTTTCGCGGATCTCGAACAAATTCCCGTCCGATGTTTCGCATATGGTACTTGTACATACCAAATCGACAATTTAATGTTGTTTTGTTTATTTTACTAATTTACTGTATTAATGGCGCGAGTCTTCTATTACAACTCAAGGCTACGGCAAAATGTGATGTCCTATACCATGATGATCTTAGGCTCTTTCTCCTACGCTAGTGAGGGCTCCGTGGTAATAACACTTTCCGTGGATATTCAGCTAGCAGCCAGCATTGTTTGGCTTTACTGCAGAGTTCCCTCTTTTTTCAGTTAATCTAGATTGATGGAGTATATTTTAACGGGGAGTTCTTTCGCAGGAATTTATTTTTAAGAAAATCCACGAAATCCTCGAAAATTACAAAATAAAACAGATTTCGGAAAACATCATTCTAAACTTGTAATTCAAGTTTGTATTTCCTTAAACTGTCGGCTGGTTGTGGTTTTTAGCCAAATCGCGAAAATTAGACCTCACAAAAATTTCATGGCACGCGGTTAGTTATGTTTACGTAAACGTTCTTCCTGGCAGCTCAATCGTTTGAGCACTGGAGGGCATTTCCATGGTCAATAATTGGATTTCCCGCCAAACATAAGAGCTTTTTTTTTAATTTTTTTTACTTTATGCGCTTCCTCGCTCTCATTAGTAAATTTTATACCTTCACCTTGCTGTACTGTCCAAAAATTATCCATCCAGATAAGAGTTTAAAGTATCTTAACCCAGACCATTTCTCTTTGGTACAAACCTTAGCTTATATAATTACAGTATATAAGTAATGAACGCTGTCTTATCACACTCGATGAAGCCTATGAAGCTGTTTTCCTTATATGTCAGCGATCATTGACGTGACTTGTTCTTCAAGCCTTGGGGCACGAAAATAAATGACGATTCGAAGCTTTTTGCATCAGAACTACGCCAGTAGCTTCAGCCGACAATTTAAAGCAATAAAGTAAACTCAACAAAAATCGCATCAAGTTAAAGATTTGAGCTCTGAAAAACAAAGGCGACTATAAAATAGCAACCAACTTTATTTCTTGCCTAGGCCCCCCCTTTTCAAACGTCGAACTTTGCATTTATCGAATCTAATGTTAATGAGCAAAATCGTTTATTTGAAACTGACTTGCATTTGATTCGGCACATCAAAAACTTCGACGTTTGAACGAGGCCTTATTCTCAAACCTGTCTACTGGTTTTGCTTTTCAGAATTCAAAGAGTTTACAAGACATTATTTTTCGGAATTTGCTTCTTGCTTTACTTCTGAGCAAACTTGCCAGTGTATCCCAGTTTTCACTACGAAGCAGTCCAGGTCCAGTTTTTACAACGATCCGCTAGGATTCAAAAACGTTTGGTTAGATTCTATACCTTTTGTGCGACCAACCGCAAATAGTTCACAATTATTAACCAATCGTCCTCGCTGACTTGTACCTCCTTTACCGCATCTTAGCTGTAAACATGGCGGGTCAACATTTTTTTTGGTATAATTTTAATGACTTCTATTGTTAATTTTTATTGGAAAATAATAGCACAAGAATGAAGACAAGAAGCTTCAGAGATGAGAATTTTTTAGAGGTTTCTGAAGCTGTTCGTCTCTCCAGAGAATAAATCATAATTTTCGAGCCCAGAGCTTGCTAAATCGAGAAGGGATAAGAATGGCTTTCATTGCTGGGGAGGTTATAGATTGTGAAACCTGTTGAAAACTGTCACAGAAAAGCGTTTAGATCACTTGAGCGTTTCACTAATTTGAGCTAGGTTGGTTCTGGAAGGCGAAAATCGTGTGTAAGATAAGTAAATTACATGAAGTAAATGGAAAACGGCTAGTAGGACCGTGGGCGCTCATGAAAGCATTGCATGGAAGACGTTTGAAAAAAAGCAGTTTTGACGAAGTTAGTTTTACTCGGCTCACTATCTCGAATAAAGGTATCTAAAACCACTGTCGGTAATTATTGGGAATATTGACAGCAAGAGGAATCCGCGTAACACATGCCTTGGACTTCAAAAGTAAGTTGAGTTAACTTAGGAGTGTCTGCTGGACTACACTAAATGTATGCTTCGTGAAGTCATTCTGAGCACAGGGGTGTAGTGGACGGGGGCTCAGGGGGGCTGAGCCCCCCTTATTAAAATTCCATGGCAATTTGGGGGTGCTGAGCCCCCTTTATATTTTTTGCAGAGTGTGTAACTTTAATCATATTT